>BDUI01001595.1:121168-132843 GCA_002335545.1 Apodemus speciosus | reverse complement strand
TTTTTTTTTAGATCAGCTTTAGACAACACTGGCCTCTTGCCCACTTCTTTTTCCAGGGTTTCTCTGTGTAGTCCTGGCTGGCCTGGAACTTGGTCTGTAGACCTCGTTGGTCTCGAACTTAGACTTGCCTGCCTCTACCTCCTGAGTGGATTAAAGACAAKAGGACTGCCTAGTGCTAAGATTAAGGACATTTACCACCACAGCTCAGCCCTCTTTGGATTCTTTTAGCCAGCTACTTTCCACTTCCTTTTGGCTGTCTGCATGAGATCCTTTTATGACTCTCCAGCCTTGCTTCTTTTGTATTCTGTCCTTGCCCCTGGAGTGCTTCGTGAAGTGTGTGCAGCAGGTATTGTATGACCTTTCATTTTCTTTCTGAGCAGTCGTGTTAAAGGTGCACAACCTTTGTTGTGATGGAAGGACTCACACTTACCTTCAGTGAGTTTACTCTAACCCAGATGCTCCTGTGCTTATCATAGCACAGCAGACAGACACTACATCTAGTACATTCTACACTGTATCCAGTGGGAGTCCTCAAATTGTTAAGGTCGTCAGAAACCAAGAGCCTACTGGTCAAACTGTTGCACCCAGAAGAGTCACGATGGTCAAATGAGTTCTATGGAAGGGATCTTAGTCCTGAAAAACACCAGGCAAGCTTCTGACATGTCTTCAAGTGTGCTGCCTGTAACAGGTATGCTTTCTGCCTAGGTCCAGCCAAGTGGATGGAACTCCTGTGTTCTAGGCTGTGCAGGGTCCCTAGGTCTCAGACTCTAGACAGTGCTTGGTCACTTGTTTCCCATATTACTTTCTGTCACCTGACACATCTTTAACTTTTTTCCCCCCTGAATATCTTCTTTCTGCAGCAAGAGCCTATAGGAGCTTTAGGAGTTAGTGACATAGTTGTGGGTCTTGTTTTTGTTTCTTATATGTAATGTTTGTCTTCGCTCTTGAACAGTTGCATTACAAAGTTTCAAGATGGCTCTTCTCTTCTCATACATGTAGCAGATTCTTCCTCCTCTCTGGGCTTCCAAGCTCCTTGCATGTRAGTGGTTTTRTGTCAATACAGTRTCCCTCCTTCTGCAGGCAGCCTTTGTAATGTGTGTCTGTAACTTCGCTGCTGGAGTCCAGTCATTGGTTAGTTGTAGTTTCTCTTCATTCTAGCACACTGCTCTTTCCCTCTGTTGCTGTAGCAAACAGCAAAAGGAAGTTACCTTCCTTTTCCTTCTGAATTTGTCCTATGTCGATCCTGAGCACACTGGCCTGCGATTCTCCAAGTATGGCTTCACTGCCATCAGTTGTTACCTGTTGGCTTTTCAAGATTCTTTGCTTCTCGTGTTTCTCCCTCACTTCTTGCCTTTCCTTGTTGAACAGTTTTTTTTTTTTACAACTGTTATCCAATTAACTTAATTTCCTTGTTGATAGTATGGTATCTGTGGCTTAAAACATCTGAGGTGTTTTGTCTTGTTTTGTTTTATTTTGGTTTTGTTTTGTTTTTCTCTTCAATTCATCAGTTGTCCTTCTTAGTTTTGAAAGCTTAATTCTTACACTGATCAATGTGGACAGCTCTGGCATCCCTTTTCATTGCTAAAACTTTTCAAGTATTTAGTGAACTTTTTACTTAATCAAAACATACATGCAGAGAAAGATTGTGTGTGAAATATTAATGAAGTTGTTTCTTCAAAGTTCTAGAAATATCCATCTGCTTCTAATTCTCTGGGTGTAGGCAATTAGCTTGACTTAATGCCTTCACTCTTGCAAGCTCCCTTGTAAGTAGAGTTCTCAGGCCCTTGGTTGTACTGTGCAGCTGTAGTATGGCTTTGGGTCGGATACTTCTTCAGACAGGGATTCCACATGCTGCGCCTGTGGAGCTGCTGTTAGCACTCTTCTGAGAGTGCAGGGCRCAGGGAGGCTGTGCACCTCAGGGTGCCCTCTCCCTTTTCCCCTGGTCTGAAAGGACATTAGTGGAGCTCATCACTTCTACCTGTGCTCTCAGCTCAACTTAAAAGTTCTTTATTTAGTTTTTTCATCTTTGCTTCTGGCTCATGGAGGAGTTCTTGATGTTGGTAAGCTGAACAATGTGACAAACTGTATTTAATGCACAATCTCGGTTTCCAAGGGTAAGTGCCTGTGAGATAGATTCACTTCCATACTCCCAGGGGAGGAAGTTCCCAGCATTGCATTAGCTGATTTATTGAGTTCTTCCTTCCCATCTAAATTTCTCCCTAGTCCCTACCGAGGTCCAAGGTCTAGCAGGGCTAGAACTTTCTGGCAGAAACCTCTTTGCCTCTGTCATATGCATGCAGTCATGCTCTTGGCCCTGGTTAGACCCTCTGCCTATGGTTTCTTCCTGCCATGGCCCAGTCCTTCTGTCCAGTGTGGCCATGTTCTTCTCTAGCTATTATGAATGGGTTCTGTTCATGATGACTTTGTAGGCAGTGTGGCCACATCATCTTCCTACTAGGAGAGGTTGTCATGCACTGGGAAGGTGCTTGTTCAGTGCTGATACAATACAGTTTCCACCAGTGCTGCTCTGACTGTGATTTTTGTGTGGCTGGTGGTGCTTCATACAGATACAAGCTTACCTATTGTAAGGTTGTTTTTTCTTACTATGGGATGTATTGTGTTTGTCACCTGACATAATGGCAGCTGAGCCTGGGTTATGCTGGCCACTGCAGGGTGGGAATCAGCAGAGGAAGGCAGAGATGAGATGTTTTGTCTGAGGCTTCTCAGATGGAGCAGCAGCTGATAGTATTCTGATCCTGATGTAGCAGCTGGCTTCTATATCCTGAATTGTTCCAACCCAGCTCTGGCCATCCTCATGGGACATCAGCATGCAGTGCCAATTTTCTCATGTGGAGCAGAATTGATCATGGTGTCAGGAGAATCCAGTGCCTGCCTCAGGAGATGTCAGTGTCAGGTCCAGTAGTGAGTGAATAGCTGCCTGATTTCCCTGTGGAGACTCTGCCCTGCTTTGCCTGTAGGAGTGGCAGTGGGCATGGATTAGTCATGTTATCAGGAACACTTGTATTCATGTGTTTCCGTGTGGTGTTCCTCATGAAGGGGGTTTGGGATAGAAGGTGCTTTAAGGGACACTTGTTTCAGCCCTTACTCTGGCCTTGCAGTTGCTCACAGCTGCATTGCTGCTCTCCAGATCATTAGCTTCCTGCAACAGTGTTTCCAGAACTGTAAGGCCAGTATTCCTCCTCCACATCAGTGGAAGGGACAGGACCTGGGAAGTGCACATCATCCATGGGCCATGGGCACCACTGCAGATTTGGGACAGGGCTTCAGGGTGCTGCATACAGCATTAGGCCTCTTTTGAAATGTCTCTGGGGGTCCTTTAGAACTCACAGCCACCAGGAGAAAGTGTGGCCTGAACCCTTTACATAGGTCACAACATGATCTGGTTCTACTCAGGAGACTGGTAGTTGGGCACAGACTCACACTGTACTCTGTAGCATCCTCAGGCATCCTCTGCATCAGCTGTAGGGCTCACCAGAAAGTCCCTCTGCCACTGTGCCTGAACCTCTGCTTRCATTAGTCACAGTGAGGCAGCCTAGATGTTGTGGCTTCTTTCTCAAGCACATCTTTCTGGGGCTGTTGAAACCTTGGCCTTTGCTTGGCTGTCTTGCTCCTAGGAGAGGGGACTCTGGTGTTGACAGATGTTGAGTCTGAGAGACCAGTCAGCATCCCAGCCTTTTTGCTTAAACACAAAGAGCAAGACTTACCTACCCCTCTTCCTACTCTAATGTGTATGTACTGGGTGTGAGTTTGCAGCATGATGTCTAGTAAAGGGGATCTCCTGTTTTAAATACATACAGTCCAGTAAGGGTATCCTGGTCAGGCAGTAGCCTCAAGAACCTAGAATTTCTTGAGGAAAACAGTAAACCCTGACTTTGTTTTTGCAAGTATAGAGTGGTTGTTAACTTTGAACTTGAATGTTCTGGGATCTGGAGGGGCCTTCAGCCCACTGAAGTTCTGGGCTCACCCAGAGCCTTTTCCTGCCTGATGAGCCAATACCCTGGCTACTTCTCTCCTCTGCTGTTCAGCTATGTGCTGTCACCTGAATGAATGCACAGCATTGTGGATGGAGGACATCTATGAGCTGATGGACATTAAACAAGCCAGACTTCCCTGATAGTTCTCATTGGGGGTGCTGCAAAGTGTACCTTTCTACCTTTTTTTTTTTTNCATTAGTCACAGTGAGGCAGCCTAGATGTTGTGGCTTCTTTCTCAAGCACATCTTTCTGGGGCTGTTGAAACCTTGGCCTTTGCTTGGCTGTCTTGCTCCTAGGAGAGGGGACTCTGGTGTTGACAGATGTTGAGTCTGAGAGACCAGTCAGCATCCCAGCCTTTTTGCTTAAACACAAAGAGCAAGACTTACCTACCCCTCTTCCTACTCTAATGTGTATGTACTGGGTGTGAGTTTGCAGCATGATGTCTAGTAAAGGGGATCTCCTGTTTTAAATACATACAGTCCAGTAAGGGTATCCTGGTCAGGCAGTAGCCTCAAGAACCTAGAATTTCTTGAGGAAAACAGTAAACCCTGACTTTGTTTTTGCAAGYATAGAGTGGTTGTTAACTTTGAACTTGAATGTTCTGGGATCTGGAGGGGCCTTCAGCCCACTGAAGTTCTGGGCTCACCCAGAGCCTTTTCCTGCCTGATGAGCCAATACCCTGGCTACTTCTCTCCTCTGCTGTTCAGCTATGTGCTGTCACCTGAATGAATGCACAGCATTGTGGATGGAGGACATCTATGAGCTGATGGACATTAAACAAGCCAGACTTCCCTGATAGTTCTCATTGGGGGTGCTGCAAAGTGTACCTTTCTACCTTTTTTTTTTTTTCTTACAAATTGTTTTTGAAAGTCAGTTGAATCCTTAGGGTGGCCATGTAGACAATTCTGTTTGCTAGAGATAGTAACCTCTTCCGGAGGTTACTCAGCTGCTCTATGCAAACTGCGCAGCCTCTGGGATTTGTTGTACCTCCTCACAGTTCTTCTTTCCCGTGTCTCAGACCAGAAACCTCCAATTCCCTGGGTGCCTGGGTGGAGTGGGTGGTTACATGTGGATAGGGTCCCGGTAAGGAGAGATGTTTTTCCTGCCTCTTGCAGATGCAGAATGCATCTTGGACTTGCTGTGAACAAATGGCAAGTTTTCTATGCATGTTGCTAAGTGCTGGTGGGAACTTTGGAAAGGCCTCTCTCATGCTGATATTATTTACCAATCTGGCTTGTGGGGGTACTAGGGCAGGTGGCACCCTTTGTTCCTCTCAGCTGGCATGGTATCCCTTTGCTTATTGGCAGTAAAAATGCTACAGGTACCAAGATCCAGTGACCTGGGGTCTGTGCTTCTCAGGTCGGCCCTGTGGAGAGTCTTCTTCAAATTAGGCCTGTCTTGCACCCTAGTGCTGTGGCCCAGGTAAACCATCTGCTCTCACACCGACCCCACCCCAGCATTGTATTGATCTTGCGTATCTGCCGGAGATGCAGCGCTCTGTGGGATCCGCACCTGAGTGCTCGGCAGTTCTTCAAGTTTGCAGAAGGGTCCAGAACTGATGTCATTTTCTTCTACTTGTCCTTCAACAAACAGGGAATGCCTGCTCTGCTAGATGGGCACAGCACGCTGACACCAAGAATAGCTAGATCTAGTCTTGTTCTCAGGGATTTCTGGCTATTTAGGAAGATTAGCTACAAAACCTTAGCATAGTACAGAGTCCTAGATGGCATCAGTTCAGGGAAGGAACCCAGGAGCCAGTGGCTGCTACCAGTGAGCCACAGTGAGGGGCTTCATTACTGCTGTGTGTGATGCCTTGTAAGTGCTAGGGGCTGTACAAGTGCTTGGGACTTCCATTTGGCCGTTGTTGAAGAAATTGCAAGAGTGAGGATGGCTGCTGGCTGATTGGTGGTCATGTTCCTTCCTGCCCTGCTGTTCCTCGACCCGACTGCTCTGTCCTTGTTGCCAACCCTTGTTCTGCAGTAGAACAGCCCAGACGAGCCTGTCTGAGTTTGGCTTCCAGCTGAAGAGAGCCTTTCTCCATCCCTGGGGATGATGCTGAGGGGTCCTAAGTACAAGTACTCATCCATGTGGGGAGGGGTCACCAGGGAAGCAGAGACTAGGTAGAAGAGCCCATGTGCAAGAATTGGCCCCCTGCACCACTTCTAGCAGTAACTGGCAGCCTTGCTTATAGGGAATGTGGCAGAGGTACAAAGCTAGGCACACACGGAGTCATGTACTTAYATGCGTGTGAGAGTTCCAGTCAACAGTGTCTTCTGAGACATTATAGCCTCTTGGTGAATCAGCAAGCTTGAGGTGGTGTAATTTCTGTGTGAGCCTTCAGCTTGAACAATTATGAATCATTCGCTTGCCTCTTGATTTGCGTCAATCAAACCACATGTGAAGAAAGCAGCCATGAGCACGGCTCTGCTGGCAGCTTGGCACCCAGCGGGGAGCATTCGCCAGGCAAAGCCTCAGAAGCTGGCCTGTGTGCTTGTCCTGGTGGTCTGGGTGGTGGGCCGTAAGTGGCTTATGAGTTGGGCTCCAGTGACATGTGTCCCTGTATCTTAACCCTGTCCTCCCTGGGCAAGCACCACAAGCTGCAGGAGATTGTGTGGTGGTGCAGTTCTTTGGCTTTTGGTGAGTGCCCTGTGTGTCACTCTTTGGCAGTAGTCGAATTGGCGCCTCTGGGAATGTCTGCAACTTATAGCAGAGCCATTGGTCCTATCTTCCATGTTGCATAAAATAACTTCAGGCAAGATTTCTTTTAAGAAACACTGGATTACAAAGAAAATTACCYCCTACCTGAGAAATGAGGAGGGGTTAGCACTGGGGAAAAGCCTGGCTGGGCTGTTGTTTGGTTCAAGTCTGCTGAGAAAGAGCCTTTTCCTTTTGAAACAGCTTTTGGGCAGGTGCAACCAGTCTGCCTTCAGTCAAGTCACAGTGACAGCTCTGCTGTGTATCTGGCTCCCAGGGGACCCTAGTTCAGTAGTTTGCTTGTTTTGTTTCATTTGTAGTAGGCAGTTATTGCTGTTTTTACTCTCGAGGTTCCTTTCGCTACTGCTGACTCGGCGGTTAAGGGTAGCTGGTGTTCTTGTCTCCTGCTTAGTCACATCCATGGCTAGACTCATACCAGCACTGCCAGGCCCCAGCCTCCCAACCAGCCTGGAGCATTCATTCAGCCCATTAGCCAGGAAGTCAGATCAAAGTGGGGTTATCTCTGTTTCTGTYCCCTGTTGGTAAGAACTAGAATGACTTTCATGTGGCAGTCAAGGAGAGTCTAGGGTGCTTGTCTTCTGCATGACCTGGGAATGTACTCCTCTATCATTGCAGACAAGTGCCCTCAGAAGCTATGCCCCATATAGTTCTAAAAGTGAGACAGACGACAAGGAATGACCACTCTCACTTTCCTCTCTTCAGCCGTGCCTTGCTGGGGCCAGGCCTGCCTTGCCTCTTCTAGCTTTCTCACTTCAGTTGCATAAGGCCTTGGACCATCTGTCTAAGAGATCGAACCATAGTACCATTACCACACTTTAACTAGTTTTTAAACACCTCAGATACCATTGCTTAAAACTTGAATGTTCTAGAGAAGTTTTCTGTGGCGTTGAGTCTGATAGCTGTGAAGGACACTGGACTGCCATTTGTTTACAGCATCCTGCCTCTGTGTGGGAGCAGGTTGTCCTGCCCAGTGACCACTGCTTGTTCCCTATGGTGCTCCCTTCATCTGTCCCATTGTATCTTCCAAAGCTATTGTCTTGTCGTGCGCACGTGTGCGTGTGTGCATGTGTGTGTGTGTGTGTGCGTGTGCGTGTGTGCGTGTGCGTGTGCGTGTGCGTGATACCTGTGAACCATTGTTTGAGTGCACTAATAGTGTTTTGTTGTATATAGGGCTCATCTCTGGCCTGTAGGGGCCCTTAAGCACTTTCAATATGACTGTGTAGTTTGTGATGGCTTCCTTGCTTTATGACATCTTGTTATGCCGCACGGTTCCCATCCCCACACTGGAACTGACCGTTTACTTGGTCCTCATCTCAGGATCTATGATCACACCAGCAGAGTCACTTCTGACATGAAAGTAGACATTTATAGGCTGTAGGATTGAGGGTATGGACATCTCTGAAAGCCACTGTTGAGCTTATCTTCAGAATATATATGATGGCCTTGAAGGCAGCTCTCTTGTCAGGCCACTGAAGAAGGAAGAAACCCTTTGAGGAATTTGTCTGTAGGTCAGGAACAGAGTATGAAACAGCAAGAACCAGTGTTGTACTTGTCTCAGAACTGGAGGCCTAGAGTTGGTCCTCAGCTTCTCACCCTGCAGATACCGTCATACTCCACCAGGGTCAGATAGCACCAGGCTGTGGTACCTGCAGCTGGACAGGTGCACCCGTGGGTGGCTGGGAGATGCTATGCCACCGATGGTGCTCTTGTCCTGATTCTCATGGGTGTTAAGCAGTGCCTCATCCTGGCTGCCATGTGCATCTCTCCATGTGCATCTGCTGAGGCCGGGTGCTGACCATCTCTCCCTGTGGGCTTTGGCCATTTGTTCTCTTCACAAAGATGTCTGCGTAAGTCTTTTCCTGTTCTCACTTGGGTTATTTGCCTCTTTATGCTTGAATTGTAGATGCTGGTTGTGTATTCTGAATACATCTGCTTTATGATAGCTAACCAATTCCTTTGTGGATAATATTCTTTAAGGCACACTGTGTGTGTGTGTGTGTGTGTGTGTGTGTGTGTGTGTGTGTACACTTGTGTATTTTTGGGTGTACATGTGTATGCATGCTTGCAGAGGTCAGAGGAAAACCTGAGAYGTCATTGGGAATACTGTCTTATCTGCTTTGGGAAAGGTCTTATTAGTCGGCAACTCACCAGTTCAGCTAGGTTGGCTAACCAGTGGGGAACTTCTAGTTTCAACCTCTCCATTGCTGGGATTACAAGTGTGCCTCACCACACCCAGCATTTTTACATGGGTTCTAGGATTGGAACTCACAAGGCAGTTTACTGATTAAGCTATTTCCTTGATAACATCTTTTCCCCCTTCTTCTCTAGTTTGTACTTTGTAGTCATCTCAGATATTTATTGAACTCACTTTGGGTGGGGTGAGGTGTGGCCCTCTTTCTGGCTTTTGTCAGATGTCTGTGCTGGAAGGCTTCTAGGGCTCTGAGGAGAATGCTGTTTTATGGCCTTGCTGGCTTCTGCTGTTCCCAGCGGCTGGATTTGTTTTCCCACAGTTGTTTTTAATTGAATGTCCATGAGAAAGTGGCCAAGTAAATTGAAGGTTTCTCAGAGAGAGCCGAGTTTCTTTGTTGGTTTTTTAAACTGTGCTTTTTCATCCTTATTGTGTAGTTTGTTGGAATCTGCGTCATGTAGTGAGTGTTCATTGGGACTAGGATTGCTGGTCTTTTTGAGCATTACAGCATTAACGAGTCCTTTCCTGCTCTGAACAAAAGTCCTAAAAAACATTCTCAAAGCTCTGTAATTTTCAGATGGCTGTTTCCCCTATTGATAGGTTAATCATGGGGCACAGAGCCACCTGGAACTCAGAGAGTCGCCATCGAAGCAGAGTAAGAGCGGGATTACAGGCAAGCTCTGGCACCTGGGGAAGGGCCCACACCTGCACCCTCAGAGCCCCAGACTCATTTCCTACAGCTCATGTCTGTCCCCCGAGAATCCAGACAATGCCTGCCAGCAGATGAGAAGCTCTGAAGAGACCACGTGCAATGGTGGCAGATGCGTCATTGTAGGCAGTCCCCAAGGATACAGAGGGTGTGTTCTCAGAACCCCAGTGAAGCCGCAGGTGGGGCCTTTTGAGACCTAGCTCAAAACGCACACAGCTCAGTCCAACTATTCAAATTCAGAACCCTGTGCCTGACCTTTGAGTTCTGCATCCTGCACTGCCTTTAGCTGCTGGTTAATGAGAGAAAACAGAAGGTAGTTTATGTATCCACCACATACATGAGGTCTTTGAGTTGCAAGTGTACTGGGGAGAGACTAATCAGGCTATATTTAACCTTGAACTAGACATTTACTGTCTTTCTGACAGTGTCCCTATATTCTTACGGCGGCATTAAACCTCTTCCCAAGCCTGTGTATGCACTACTACTGGAAGCCACTCCCCCTGCCTGTGCTGCTCCTGGGTGGGGCCACACCTCACCTGAAAGCTGGAGCTCCAGCTACTTCCCCGCCTGTGACCTTAGTAACTTACAAAATGCTGAACCGAAGGTTGGGACGGGGAAGGGTTTAGATGGTGGGAGGCTTGCACACAGTATAAACTCTGCTTGCTAAGCCTCCACACTGCCTGGTGCACGCTCCGGCTCTCACTCCCTGGGCATCCTCTTCTTCTTATGTCACCGTGCGGCTTCTTGATTCTCTGTGCTCTGTTTTTAGCTCTGCATTTCTCCTTCCAGTTGAGCACATGATTGTCCTGTGGAAATGGCAGATCTGTTCCTTCAGCTTGCTGGAGATTGTATTACTCAGTGTAGAAAGGCCTTTTCTGCTCTTGTTTTCTGTTAATTGACATGCATCCTGGGGAAGGACAGGCTTCAGAGAGCTGGCTCAGTTGCTAGGGGGAGTCCTGTCAGAATTGAAGGCCAAGCCACAGGCTGCAGTTCTGCCTCACTGCCCTGGGAAGTCTAAGCCCCAGGGGCTTGTCCAGTGCGTGTACTCAGTGATGTCAAGAACATGTGTATGTGGCACTGGAGAAGTAGCTTAGTGGTTAAGACAGTAGACCCTCTAACAGAGACCTTGAGTTCAAGTCCCAGCACCTACATGACAGCTCACAGCTGTCTGAAAACCCAGTCCCAGRGACCCACTGACCTCTCCTGGCCTCTGAAGCAAATGATGCCCAGATACACACACAGGCAAAACTCACACACATAAAATAAGATGGGGGGGGGGCACCTGTACAGAACCAGCTCCTTCCCCAGAGGTGCCCAGCTATGTTTTCTATCTAGACATCACTAAAGGTGGGACTTGGAGTTTGGCAGGTGCAGCTACCACACCTGTTGGAGGAACCAGAGCTGGGTGTCTGTGAAGCTTTGGGGCATGACTATGACTATGACTGATTAATGAAGTCTGAAACCAAGAACCTGACCTGGGCCTGACTACCACCCTCACTGGGCTAGTCATCATACTCTGCCTACGGAGAGCTCCTACTTCCCTTTGTTGACTGCTTTAGAAGAGGTAGTGTGGAAGTTAGAAGGGCTGTGTCACCTTGCATGTGAAACCCACAGGGACGTATCGCAGTACCCTCTCATGTGAGGACAGCTCCTCTGAGGCTGAAGGATATCTTTCTCTCATTCATTTGGGGAAACTGAGGCACTGCAGGTCACAGTTCACAGATTATTCCCATGAACTGACACAGAAATCAGTGCTGAGCTGGAATGCTTTAAAGTGGTACCTGTCGGTGCCAGGAAATGGGACCTGGCCCTCCCCCCATCTGCAGATGGTACCTTTTGTTCAGTAACCCTGCACACAGATAGAAGCTGTGTAGGTCTGTAAGGTGTCGTCTCAGTGATTTGACGTAGAGTTTTCTCCCAAGTGTTCACCTGGAATAAGTCCATTTTAAGCTCAAGTGAGGAAATAATTGTCCTTTATTTCTGGTTCTGAGATGGCTTGGTTGGTAAAGGATATTGCTAGTGAGATCCATGACCTGGGTTTGGTTCCAGAATTCGTGTGTGTGTGTGT
>BDUI01001595.1:88948-112282 GCA_002335545.1 Apodemus speciosus | reverse complement strand
GGTGAGAAGCTAGTGGTACTTTTGTGTCCATGCTGACTGAGATGCTTGCTACAGATCTTCGTTTATGTGGTGGTGGTGGTGGTGTGCGTGAGAGAGAGAGGGAGAGGGAGAGAGACAGAGACAGACAGAGACACCAAAAGGGTCTGAGAGAGACCTATATGTATATGAATGCCAGTAGAGGATGGTAGGTGCCCTTTTTACCTTGAGACATGGTCTGTCTTTAAATCTGAAGCTGGGCTGGTAGCCATAAGCTTCAGAGATCCTCCCCTATAGCATTAGTGTTATAGGCACACGCTCCCATATCTAATTCTCTTCCCCGTAAAACCTTGATGGTAGAGATTTGAACTTGGGTCCTTATGCTTTTACAGGAAGTACTCTTAACCCACTGAGCCATCTTACCAGTCCCCTTGTTTGCTTTTGGGAGTACCTTTATCAATTAAAGGTTGTGAGTTTCTGTTCCAACATTTCTGTGGGGCACTCACTTGTATTTAATCTTACCAATAAATGACTGCTTCTTCTGTCTTTCTCTGTTGAGATAATGTAAAATTCATTATTTGTTAATGTGGTAAATCATACTGACTGGTGGTTTCTTAAAAGTACACCAAACTATTATTCATTGACCTCCTCAATTTAGGGGTTATAGTCATTACAAGTGGAGCTGGAGCCCTGGCCTGGGGGCTGGGAGAAAGTGATAGCTGTCTAGGGATTTTTTTGACTGAAAGAGTTCTATCCTTTTCTCAGTCACTCTAGTCCCTTGATTTCAGCGCAGGAAAATTGTATGTAAGAGAGGCTCGGAGTGCTGATGGTTCTGCAGAGTTACCTGGGAGCCCTGTGCGGGACCCTTAGTGGAAATCCACCCCAGATGCCAGACTTACCCCCAGGTCCTATCTGCTGCTGTAATCCGTTCCTATTCGGCTAACTTACCAATACCTTTACAGATATTTGATGTTTGTCACATCCCTTCTGACTGTTCCCTGTGATAAGACACCTTTACCCTGTTCTTGTGGGTGTTTTGTTTTAAGTTTATTTAAATACCACAACTTGTGGTATTTTTGTTAAGACCAGAAATTCCACCTGCATTTATTAGAGGAGATGGGAGAATAGCATGAGGTAGTTGGTAACCTGTGAGACAGTTACTAGGAGTAAAAGTAAATCTGAGCTAATTGTTATTGGCTCTTAGAATGGTTGGCCTGCTGCTCACATCAACAATTACTTGGGGGGATATTTTGAGGATATTTTAAGTTATGTATATATTTGTGCTGTGTGTGGCTATGTGCACGAGTGCAGGTGCCCATGGATACCAGAAGGCATTGGATCCTTTGGAACTGTTAACTACAGCCAGTTGTGAGCCATTTGATATGTGCTGGGAACTGAATCCCAGTCATGTGCAAAAACATTACAGAGTGCTGGGCCATCTTCGCAGTCCTGTGACTGGGAATTTTTGAGTTTTAGCAGCAAGTATGTCTGAGTATAGCTACTTACTTACAAGCATGTCTGATAGTACACAGATGGCTTGGGGATACTTAGACCAGTACATCTGATTGTGCGCTTTGGGATCTTTAGGATGTCTTAGTGTTTTGAGGACCAGCTTTGCCAGGTGGTCTTGGTTGACTAGAGACTTGGAACTTAAATCCATTTGAAGCCAGTTTTCTTTTCCTGTGATCAGTTTCCATATATATAATTGCTTGCTTTGCCCACCCATGCACCCACCTATTCCCCAACATGTCCACTCTGCTTTTGAAAGGCATTGTCCCAGCATCGTGGGTACAAAGGTCACCCCTCCCCCAACACACACACACACACACACACACACACACACACACACACACAGAGCTCTGTTTCCATTTGCAGACAGGCAGAAAACATTTAGTAGTGTAGCCTTGGGTTGACTAGATAGCTGTTCCAGATAATGCCTCTTTGCTAGAGGTAGGGAATGTGACTGGACCCATGTCAGACTGCATGGTGCTGAGCTAGAGATCCTGGTCACATTCAGCTTTCCCTTTTAAATCTGTGTTGTTATGAGTGGATTTTCCTGCAAATGAATCTATGAAAAGAAATCTTAATTTAATCCCAAACTTTTAACAAAGGATTCCATCCCCCCACAGAGCTAAACCTCTACAAAAGAGATTCTGGGATCATTCTTGGTTTTGCTTCTTTTCCTCAGTGAGAGAGAGGCCATGGGATTTGTCTGCTCTGTTCTTTTGAAGAGCTGCTTGCTGTGTTCTGCTCTCTGAAAATCTGCCCTCCACTCTTAACAAGCAGCTGGAACTCAGTTGAGTCTCTCAGCACAAACTACAAAGCAATGGCAGTGGCTGTGCAAAACAGATGCTGTTTGCATTACAATAAAAGACAAACATAATATTTGCATTAATACATTATTTGCATAGACTGGTTTATCCTTACCCAAGAGCTGGTTACTTTTAACTAAGCAATCTTTTGCTGATTATTTTTCACCGAGTTGCTGCTTTTGCATAAGTGTGGCTGATTTCAAAGAAGGGTTCTCGGACATGTAAATGTGGCGTCGAGTGGCCTGTGTAGAGAATAGTCTGTGCCCAGCAGTGATTGCTTTCACGTCACTTAGGCTCCTGCTAGCTTTTGTTCTCAGGCGGGGCTAATGAGCATTGCCTTCCTTAGAGTAGCACTAGACTGTTGCTGCAGAGCTTTACAGTCCCTTGCTGGCTCTTCATGGAAAGCAGCAGCCTCCGTGGGCAGTTGGCGTCTCTGCCCTCTGTTTTCAAGGACAGCTACACTTTATGTGATTCATTCAAGAATAAAGAAATCAGCACCAAAGGAAAAATGATGGGCTCTTAGAAGTGAAACAGCCTGCTTCAACCTTAAAAATGTACTAATTTGGGTTTTCTAGTATCAAAGTAGAAAGGGAAATTTTGTATTTATATAACAAGCTAACAAGGTGTTTCAAACAGTGATTTTAAAACACACACACACACACACACATACAGACACACATATACACACACTATACTACCCTACACTATACAACACCACATACACGGGAAACAAGTCTTCAGACACATACTTGTGGTAATAGTGGTCTTGGTGAGTGTGTGAACGTTGTGTTATTTCCTGCACAGCTGTGTTTACTACTGGATCACTAGTCTTTTATCTTAGCCCTGATCATTGCACTCCACACGGAGACCACTTCTTCATTGTGAAATAATCCTCTAGCTGCTATTCTGGCCCATAGTTTCTGAATGTTAGATACTTTTAGTTTTAATTATTTTATACATGTAAATGTTCTGACTGTAGGTATACATATGTGCCCCGTGTGTCTGCTCCTGTGGAGGCCAGAAGATGGCATCAGATACCCTGGAACTGTAGGTACAAGTTGTTTTGAGTTACCATGTAAAGGTTGGGAACTGAACCTGAGCCCTCTGCAATAGCAACAAGTGTTCCTAACTCTTGAGCCATATCTCAAGCTCCAGTAAACTTTTTTTGTTAGTCTGAAAGTGTCTTCCCCGCACCACCCCCCCCCCACACACACACACACACTCCCTGTTTCTTGAATCAAAGTTTAGCTACGTACAGAAATGACATTAGCTATACCCTTCAGCAATTTTATCTATTACTCTTTTTTTCCCTCTACTGCTATTAGAAAGTAGTTTTCTGCCCAGTTATCCTCTCCATCTCCTACCTCCAAAATTTCCTTTCATATGTTGTCCTCAGAGAGAGGAAGTATTACATTCTTAATCTTAACCAAAAGACCAAGCACCAACCCGTGCTTGCTTTCTTCATGGGCGCCCTACCTTGTCTTACTGTCTCAGTGCTATATAAATATCTTATGTTGCTGTTTAGATATTTTACTGAAAAGTGTCTACATTCACATTTGTACTTGTTTATACTACTTCGGACTTCAGAACTCTAATAATGTTTCTGAATTCTGGATTGTTGTCATTATTAAGTATTACACTGTGTGTGTCTCTCGGGTTTTGGTTCAGTAGTTCACACTGGGTCTGTACTGGCTGTTCTTACTCATCTGCTCATTACTCAGCACTTCTTGATTATTTATTTTTATGCTACACTCCAGTAGTCTAAGTCTGTAGTCTTTCTGTATCTAATCTAGCAATTCTAGAAAACCGCTTTCATTCTTAAGCATTTGCATTAAAAACTGCGTTACAAGAGCATCTTTTCTCTAGGTTTTGTTTTTTCATTGTAGTTATTATTCTTTAACTCTTATTATTAAAACATTCTATTAGATTTATATACTTTATTTTACATGAATATTTTGCCTGCATTTATGTGTGTACACTATGTGCCTGCGTGGTATTTATAGATATCGGAAGAGGGCATGAGATCGCCTGGGACTGGAGTTACAGATGGTTGTGTACCAACATAGGTGCAAGAAACGGAACTGGRACCTATGTAAGAGCAAAACGTGTTCCTAATTGCTGAGCAATCTCATTAGCTCCTTTAACTTTTATTATCAAGTACATAATATATTTTTCTTTATTGAAAATAGATCAATTTCTCAATAATATATTTCAATTGTGGTTTTCCCTTCTCTGCCTTCCAGTTCCTCCCTCCCTTCCTCCTATCAAGATCTACTCTCTTTCTGTATCTCATTTTAAAAGAACAGATTCCTAAGGAAGAATAATAAAAGATGAAAAATATATAAGTAAAATATAATAATATAAAACAAAAACTATCACATCAAAGTTAGATGAGACAAATCTACAGAAGGAAAAGAGCCCAAGAAAGGACACAAGATTCAGAGACCCCCTCTTTTGCACTCAGAAATCCCATAAAAACACTAAACTGGAATATATGCTATATACGTGCAGAGGACCTGGTGCAGGCCCCGTGAGTGCTGCTTCAGTCTCTATGAGTTCATTTAAGCACTGATCGTGTTGATTTAGAGCACTCTTTGTAGTTGCTTGGTCACCCGAGCAGTGTTGGATATAGGTTCCATTTGGTAGCATGGGCATTAAGTCACATCATTGATTGGATGGTTATCCCACAGATCTTATGCCACCATTGCCCTAGCATATCTTGCAGTTAGGATACCATTGATAAATACAATTTTAAGAGAAGTGTAAATATTAACTTATTTAATAACTTTTTTGAAATATACTTAATTAAAATTCATGTTTTATATCCTGTTCAATTTTCTTACAATATTTGTAGATATAGTACAGTTGTTTTTCTGTTTTGCTGTCTTCACTAATTTTTAGGTTGTGGACTGTTCTTACCATCATTTATAATTTTAAATTTTCATTGGAAGAACTCATCTGCAGTAGGACATTGCTCTCTGAAGAGCCATTGTTCTTTGTTTTCATGGGGCTGTCAGGTTTCCCAGGTTCTAAGCAAGGTTTACTTTAACTCCTGTACCTAGGGCTCCAGAGGTAGACAGTAATGACTTAGAGGCCCTGCCACCATGAACACTGGCTTGGGGATCCCAGGCTTCTGCAGAGATTTTGTATTTTCCTTCTCAGTTTCCCCTGCTGCTTCACTGGTCTGGTGGAAAGAGTTCTTTCGGGCAGCCAATGATAGCTGTGTCCTTGCCTGCAACCTCTTCCTTGGTTCCTAAAAGGCCCTTGCATGGCCCGCTAGGAAGACATGCCGTCTTGGTCTACTAGGTAAGCATTCTTATCTTTGAACTACACTGTAGCCCTTGAGTCACAGTTTGGAACAGGAGCCTGACTTGTGAGGCTCCTAATTCAGAACGCAGGCTCAGTACTAGGAAGATTCTGTAAGACCAGTCTAGAAAACGAATATGTCTTTTTAATGAATTGAAGCAAATATTAATTCTACAAAATTCCTGGAGAGAAAGTCTTTGAACCCACATTGCCCTCCCTTCTGGTGGAGGGGAGAGTGCTCTGGAGTCCACACTGGTCAGCCCACCCCTTCGGCACTTGCTGCTGTGCCCTCTGTGCTGTCCTTGCTCCTGGCATCCGAGTCTTCTCAAAGGCATATCGTCAGGACTGCCAACCACAGGGCAGGCAGAGCTCACGGAGGGTGTGTAAAGGGCTCAGCACTGTTCAGCCACAGGGTAAGCCGCCTCTGGGTCTCTGATGGCTGCTTAGGGTTTATTGTTGTGGATTAGTGACTCATTCCTGCTTGTTAACGTCTACCTGTTTTCCAGCTTCCTGTCACTTAACCACAGACACCTTTAGCTGATTTGTGATGTTCAGCAGTGTTTGGAGGCAGGTTCATCCATAAAGTAGGTTTGTTTGCTGACTTACCCTTTTCAGGGAGTCAGATGCTTTGGCATTTGTGGGGTGGAGCACCTTAGGRAGGAGCTAGCCTAGGCTCTGGCTGAACTCAGATCATGGTCTTCCCTATAAGTCAACATAACTCCTCATATCAGCCAATCTTGGTCAGATCAACAGACAAGGGAGTCCAGGTGGAGGGTGGTTCTGCAAGACTGCTGCAGCTGGGCAGGTCTRCCCCAAACCTCCCAGGCCACAAGGCCCCAGGTGGTGGCCTTTCCTCTCTCCTCAAGTTCTCTTTGAGTTGACTACTACAACTTCTGCTCCTACAGAGAGACAGCTGATGTCTGGAGTAGGTAAGGTTAGTTCAGACCCAGTGGGCATCAGAGCTGAGTCTGTATCTTCGCCTGAGATAGCTGTCCCTGTCCCATGTCCCTGCCCGACTGAAGGTGCCTGTATTGAGAGCTGCCACATGTAGTTCAAGAGCCTGTGGGTACTGCTGCACTATCCTTTGTAGTCGTCACCCATTACTTGTTACACAGGCTCTGGGGAACATGCATATCTTGTTTCCAAGGTTATTTTCCCCTCCTCTACTTTGAGTGAAGCTGTCCTGAAACAATGCACCCAGTTACTCCCCCACCCCAACCCCAGGGATGGACATATTCTGGAGCACAGAGATGAGTGCTGTTTGCAGAGCTGGCTAGGTCATCGTCCTCTAATCTGTGAGCCCATTTATAAATGTCTGATGGATCATGTTGCTCTCTGGGGCAGACCTGTCCCTGAGAGCCAATGTATAGCGCCTCCCACAAGATGCCCCTGGCCAGGAGACGCTAGGCACGGCTATGGTGGCCGTCCAGACAAAGCTGTTTCTTCTGTATATCCCTTCGCATCCTTTCTGTCACACGCCTGCTGGTTCACTCAGTGCTTGTTGAGTCTCTGGCACACCTAGCTATGTGCTGTGTCAGGACCCCCTACGGCTAAGCTAGGCCTGCCCTTCCCTTGGACAGTGCCTGCCAGTGGGTGTGCTGGGTTCTACACATATTCCTCCTTGGACATGCTGTGTGCTTCTTGTTTCTCAAGCTCCTTGGCTGTGTGCATACTGCCATTTTCTACAATTATATCTTCCTAGAGAAGAGTTCCTGAGTGGTAGCCCGTTTGGGGTTCTTTGTGGCTCGGGCCTGCCATGCTTCCCTTTGCATGCAGGTTTAGGCCTCTGTGTGATGTCTGAGTGTCTGGGCAGAGACTGTTTTTGTGCTTTGCCCTAGTTGAGAGCATGGTCCTAAACAGTGGGCCTTCCTGGCGATTTGACAGAAGCCAAATGTGCTGCCTGTGCTAAGACAGAGTTTAAAGAGCCATGACTATCTGGGCCAAGGGCCGGTCTGCCTGCTACCACTTCATATCAGTCAGTCTTAGTCAGCTCAGCAGAGGAGGAAGTCCATCTGGAGGGCAGTTCTGTGAGAGTGACGTCAGCTGCCATGGTAGTTAAGGTGTTCATAGTGAGAGCTGCCCATCGGCCAGGAGTGTCTTGTCCTTGAGCCGAATTTCCAACAGACAAAATCCATTGTCACTGGTGTCCCATGTAATGGCTGTTTTAAAAATAAGCAAAAAAAAAAAAAAAAACCCTCCTTAGTCACTTTTTCAAAGCAGGATCAAAAAATTATCCCTGACTGGCTCTCTTCCCTCCTCTCCACTCCCCTCCCTCTCTTCCCATCCTTTCTCTCCCTACTATGGGTTGGAGCTAGTAGTGAGTCTTAGGGGAAAATCAGCAGGGACACCTCATAGGTTATCCTTGACATTTTAAATGTCTGCCTGATTACCCCAAAGGAAAAATAGCGCTTAGAGAAAGAGAGTCTTTCTTCCATTTTCATTTTCTCTAATAAATACACATAAACTATGTTGGGCATGCCTGAGGAATTCACGACACTTACTCATTAAAGTTTAATTCCTATTAATGGGCAGATGTGAGCTTTATTATAGAACTTTGGTATTTCACAATAACCTGTGTGGTAAGAAAAAGCAGAACTTAATGGATTGGGGCACTCAAGGCTATTAGTGAAATTCACACAGGGAGGAGCCGGGTTTATTGAAAGCTGAGCCTAGTGTTAGCTGGGTGTCCAATACTGCCTTGCCTGGAAGGGGCTGTGAAGTAAAGGGCATGGGGGTGGGGAGAGCTCAGATAGGAGAGAGCAGTAGGGGGTAGGTCTGTGTGTGGGGGTGGAGGTGGGGGGGATCTGATAGCTGATCCTTTYTATCTCTGAGCCACTCCTGGCAGACTTGTATAAGTTAGCTGAATGGCATATTTTGGTGCCAGGAGGATCCAACCATTGGTCACATGGGTCAGAGCCAAGGCACAGTAGCCTTATAATGGACCAAAGTGATGGCGTGCTGGTCTCTGAATCCAGACAAATCCAGGAAAGCCACACTAAACGCACAGAGGCAGTAGAGTTGTCTGTGATTGCACACCAAGCTGCTGGGCGAGGAGGCAGTGAGTAGTAACGAGTGTCCTCTCACTGCTCTTCAGACACACAGCCATCCGTGTTCCTTCTGTTCGATACAAGGCAGTTTTCACAATTGGTACTTTTTTGTCCTAGACTGTAAGAGCTAACCTAAGTTTTTCCAAATTTATTTTCTTTATTACATTTTAAAATATTTACTTTGCATACATGTATGTGCGTGCATGCATGCGTGCATGTGCACGAGTGCACAATACATGTATTCAGATCAGAGGACACTTTGTGGGACTCCTTAGATTGTCAGGTTTAGGGGCAGGTGTCTTTACCTCCTGAACCATCATGCTAGTCCTAACTTTTTTTTTTTTAATGTTTCYATCACCCAGTTTAAAAAGACACACATACAACATAAATATCCTTAATTCCTCGCTTCTCATCAAGTCAGATTTTAGTTCTACACCAGCAGTTCTGTGTCCTGCAGCCTCATGCCCTAGGTATGCTGTAGTTTCTCTCAGAGCCATATGGTTCCAGATGTCAAGTGACATTGGGTGCCGCCTGTTGTCCCTGGTGCAGTAAGCCGGGCTGTGGCCAGGTAGCAGTGTCCTGTCAAACTTTTTACAAAGATCTGGGTGGCAGGAGCAGATAACAGGAGCAGGGGTGGATCTGAGAGGAGTGGGATCCTGTGTGTGTAGCANATCACCCAGTTTAAAAAGACACACATACAACATAAATATCCTTAATTCCTCGCTTCTCATCAAGTCAGATTTTAGTTCTACACCAGCAGTTCTGTGTCCTGCAGCCTCATGCCCTAGGTATGCTGTAGTTTCTCTCAGAGCCATATGGTTCCAGATGTCAAGTGACATTGGGTGCCGCCTGTTGTCCCTGGTGCAGTAAGCCGGGCTGTGGCCAGGTAGCAGTGTCCTGTCAAACTTTTTACAAAGATCTGGGTGGCAGGAGCAGATAACAGGAGCAGGGGTGGATCTGAGAGGAGTGGGATCCTGTGTGTGTAGCARGAGCCGAGCTCTCTAGAGACTGGTGCAGGGCAGCAAGGAGAACAGAGAGGGACTGTCTCTGAGGAGGCCTGTAGTTACCCTGCTTTAGCGATGAGACCTGGATGAGCTCCTGGAGAATCCCAAGGTTGTGTCTACATGGCAGAGGCCAACCTGGACCCATATACATAGGTACCTTTCCGGGTCCTTCATCACTACCTGAACCCCTGAAGCCGTGGAGGCAGCATCTGACCCAGCTCTGCACTTGTACCTGTGTGCCTGACGTCTTAGGCCTGGTACCYACCACCCTCTCTCCGTGAGGTGCTCCTTGTCAACTCACATCATCTAAGATACAGGCAGGGCAAGAAAAGTGCGTGTATATTTTCATGTATGACCTATAAGTAGTGACATTTCCTAGAGGTAACAGAATAGGTAGGGAAATCAAAGATTTATCTTAACAGTGAGATATACCTCAGTCACATGGGTGGTCAGCACTCACACAGGAAGTTGGCATCTACTAGCTTGATTTTCTGTTGTTGTAATAGAATTCTCCAAACTTGGCTAATTTGTATAAAAGGCGATGGGAAAGTTCAGAAACATGTTACTGGCATCTGGCCATTCTCTGGTAAAGGTGTGGTACTCCATGTAACATGGTAGAAGTTAGATATGTAAGCATGATAGGAGAGCTGGGCTATCTATATAGCAGCTGTATGTGCTCTGATAAATCCAACCCTGTGAGAAAGAAGCCAGTTTCCCTAGAGCAGTGCCTTCTACCACATAGCACTGTTACCTTGGAAGTCAGGTTTTGGGTAGACATACTATGTTTGTGCTATAGACGTGCCCTTGATATGATGTGATAGGAACAGCCAGTAATTCACTGTCTAGGTCTTACTCACTGTTTTCCTCTTAAGTTTACTCATGAGAATGAGGGCAGGGCATGACCTGACAGGTCCTGACAGGGCCATCAGAACCAAGGAGAGCCTGTGAGGAACCTTAGGAAATGCAATCTGTATTTCATGAGCAACTGCCCCCACAGACTATCTTAAAAGTTGGTGCTAAAAGGAGGGTGAACAGTTTACAGAGAATCTGGCCACAAAGATTGTTTTTAAAGTGTCCAGTGTCCAAGAAGACTGGATATCATGAAGGTATGAATTATCATGGCTACCCCTTACCTATAAGGTTCCCTTTCAGCCATATATTTAAAACCATCTCCAGTAGAAAAGGAACACACCATTCATTATATAACCACCTCAGCTTCCCCCATATCAGTCCCCTACCAAGTGCTTTAATGTAGTCATTTCCTCTCTTTCTTTTAGTGGCAGCGGGCAGAAGTATGACCCTAAGCCTGAGAAGAGTCTGCAAGGTTTGACTCCAGAGTGGAGAGGGTTTCCGGTCTCAATACCTTACCGTCTCCAGCCTTTGGCTGTTTTTCTCTTTCTCAAAACTTGTCCAACTTGGCCAGGTCTTTTTCCTGTGGGAAACAATATTGAGAAAAAGGATTTCACCAAAGTTCAGGTGGAACGACACGTTTCTCTGCCTCTCGGTTGATACAGAAAAGTTAAATACATTAAGTACCCATTCCTAATTAGAGATGGGACTGGGCAGACCAGAAACACCAGACAGCTTCCTTGCTAGCGTGAGAAAAGTTACCAGGCAGAAACCTACAACAGGTTTGTACCATGCTTCCTGCCAAAGCAGCATTGCCTGGACGACTAGCGACAAGGCAGGCGGTTTGGATCACTATCCTTTTGCTGATAGCCCCAGCCTAGTACTGTAAGAGAAAGTCGCACACGGCCGGGGGAGGGGGCGCCAGCCAGACTGTCACTTCCCGTGTGGAGAGCTAGAGCGGATAGGTGAGTAGAAGGGAAGAGTAGCGAGAGCCAAGGGTGCCCATTGCCAGTGTGCATCAGCAAACTCAAGTGGATCGAGCACCTAAACAGCGTAAATATTGTTATGTTTTAATATTTTAAATGTTGTAATGAAAACATCAGACACCTATGAAGAAGACCAAGTAGGTCAAGAGTTTTGACACTGTCTTGTGTGCCACTTACTCTCTTGGGATGATGGTGAGATGGACTGAGAGGCCTTTTCAGCTTCTCCGTGGTGTGCCGGAACTGCTCACATGACTGTCTTGTGCTTTGTGCCTGGCCACTATTAAGTAAAACAAGAGTTACTTGGATGCACGCATGGCAGTACCGTGGCAGTTAGYTTGGCATTAGAAACAGCTGCTGAGTAATGAGTAGGCACCCAGARTGGATACGCTGGACAAAGTTTGGCTCATATCTTGGGCAGGATTGGGCAGAACTCAAGTTTTCATTTGGTATTCAGAATGTGATTTAAGATGTGTTTGTTGTTGTTGTTGTTGTCGTTGTTGTTGTTGTTGTTGTAGTATTCAGAATGACATGAATTTAAGATGTAAGGGATTATTGTTGTTTGTTTTTTTAAAAAACAAGCAATTTAATAATTTAGACCTGAAGTTTCCCCATTCTTTATGGTAGTATCAATGTCAACAATAGGCAGATAGTGTGAGAGCTGAATCAGAGGACATCACCCTGGTGAAAGAGCTGGTGTTCTAGGGAAGGCTGTAACATGTCAGGCTTAAGTTATGACTTCTATGTGGAGTCTTTGTTATCTCATCATTGTATTGTTGCTTGAGGTGAGACAGCTAATTTGTATGCTCGGCGAATACACCCTGAAGGCTAAGGGACATACACCAGTAAAAAGCCAAGAGGTCCTGCCTGTGGGCCAAGACTTGGTCATACCACATGATGAAAATATAGACTGTGTCTCTAACTTGTACTATGCATCGGCCACTTGGAAATGTGGGAAGTCTCTTTCGGGAATGCAGTAGGTACTATTGTGTGTCATCCAAAGTCATTGGATCCTTAGAGCTCAGGGCAGATACCAACCAATTCAAGCCCATACTTCAGAAATAGTCTCCATGCCTGCTGGCATACTGTGCCAGGGTTGGAGTGCTCTGAACCGATCAGCTAGTGAACCTGGACTTTTCCCAGATGGAAGGGTAAGGTGACATAGAGGAGACCTTCTGTTGATACACTGGTTGCAGGAACAGGAAAAACCCTGAGTGATCCTCAGAGCAAGGCAGGCTGTAACTTTGCRTGCACACACCCTTTGGAGCATTTTACTGCTTTCTACAATGAACACTTACTTCTTTGCAGGAAGGAAAGGCTTATGAAGTGTTTTTTTCCTTTTGAGGTTTCTTTTTGAATAGACAAAGTTTCAGGAGACTGTCATTGGCTTTACAACCTGTGGTTGGGTGTCTCAGGTGGCGGTGCTCCTGAGAAGGCCTTCAGTCTGTAAGTGGTAGGGTGATTATTTGGGACTCTAAGGTGTGGCAGTGACCTCTCCGTCTTCCTTCTGAACACTGGAGCATGGGTCACAGTACCCCAGATAGGCTCAGTGTGCTGCTTCTGACCATTATGAAATGCTGAGAGTGCTAGAACTAGGATGAAGGAGGGAGGGAAGCTGTCTGACACCCTTGTTTGGTTCTGCACGGGACAGAGGAGCATCCCTCTCTGTGTCCTGTGTGACTCAGACAGCTTCCTGTATAGTGCTGTTTCTCTTCTTTGGAAGGGTATGTTTGGGATTTCCTGGGTTGAGGCTCTGTCTTCTGAGTTGAAATTCCTCACACAGATTGACTCCTCTGCTTGGCCTCTTTGTGTTCTGCTTTGACATTGTCTGTGGGAGCTGCATGACTGCCCTGTGAAGTTACTGTGCCCTTCTTTAACTGACTTGTGGGGCCTGCTGATGCAGGGCTGCAGTGGAATGCATGTCACTGCAGAACATTTAATACCACTTGTGACATGCTGACTTTAAAGGAAAGGTCTGGTTYTGTGAGGTTTTGTGGGTCTTCTTTCCTTCATGTTTGGCCAACACAGAAGTACCAAGGAGGTCTTTTTATCTATCCAGTACCAGGCGTTGGTGGTTGGTGGGTTCTCGTCTCATTCTTGCCTCAAGTCAGAACAGCCGATTGCTTCCTGAATATGATCTAAAAATGGATTTCAAAGAAATGATTGTGTAATCTTTAAGTTCACTGGTGTTGGCAAGGCATTCCCCTGGACTGCTTGAAGTACCCCAGCCCCTGCTTCCCTCTGACTGTCACGCACAGCAGCTTTGTTTGTATCGGAGTCCAGACCCGTCACTGTTATCTTAAAGAGGGGAACTGTTTATCTTAATGCTCGTGGTCTCTGCAGAGAAGCCCACTTCTGCTAAGCCCAGTGTGGCCAAGCATAAGTGTGAGCCCTCCTAGCTCCACCAGATGCCCTCAGGCAGGAGTCCCAGTCCACCGTATCACAACTGGGGGCTGTTTTGATTATTCTACAAAGAGCTTTTCATCTTTTTCTGGCAAGTAAAAACAGTCTGTGCTGGAATTGAAACTGTCCTCTAWAAGGAGGGACCATCGCTTGCAGAAAACTTACTTTCAACTCAGCATTTCTGAAGCCAGTGTCTCCTCTGTTCCTCAGATGGACTTTCTGGCCGAGACCAGCCTGTGGAGCTGCTGAATCCTGCCCGTGTGAACCACATGCCCAGCACGGGTAAGTCAACATACTTGTGCTGTGAAGTTCTTCTTTACTGGGGGAGTATGACAAGAGGCGCAGGTCACTTAGAAGTGGAAGTTGGTGTGATAAGAGCCGAATGCTTTGCACTTGATGTGCACTCAAATGACATTTCTGGTGTCTTTGGTGCCTAGACTCCACCTCTTCTTTCCCATCTGCCACACCATTGGCTTTGCCCTAGGACACTGAGGAGAGGTAGGAGCAGGGCGCTAATTATTTCATGGACACGTCCAGCTTTTAAAGTCTGCCTGGTTTGAGAAGTTTTGACTTTTACTTTCCCTCAGGTATTTTTTGCTGAAGTCAATTTGTCTTAACACTGCCATAGTTTGGGCGTTTTGAGATAGTTTCCTAGTTCTTGCCCAGTGTGGAATGAGATAAGAGTTTCTTACATGCCCTGATGGACTGTGAAAAAAAAGATAAACGTAGTTTCTAAGAAAACCAAAGCAGTAGGCTTTGTGTTCATCTGCAGTGAACAGCGCACCTGCTCTGTGAGAGCCTGCTGGAAGGACCGGCTTGCAGCACTGTCCCCTGGCCTGGCCTGCCTCCAGTCTGCTGCTGTCACTGTGTGTTTTCCGTTGCTGAGTGCCTGGGTTTTGTTTTCTTGTTTCTCAGACACGGCTGATGCTTCCCTGCAGAATTCTCACCAAGCTCAAATATGCATGTCAGCTTTTTAGTAGTTCCATGATAAATGTTGTCTCTTAATGTCATACTGACTAGCTGAAGATGGCGTGGAATGTCGGTATGACGCTCTAGCTCAAGAGCCAGAGTTTGCTGTGCCTGTCACCCTTGGTTTCTTTCTCTGCTCCAGCATGGTGTGTCAACAACCACACCTCTTCTACCTCTGTAGCCAAGCTTCCTTCATTTCCTAGTGTGTTAACACATCTTTACAGTACTGAAGGTCAGAGTGTTTGCGGCATGGTTTTAAGCCTATATAGAAGCACTGTGCGTGGGCAGAGAGGAGCCTGTATCCGCTGGGTATGTGGAACATCTCATGGAGCCTACATGTTGACATGTATTGACATGTATCTGGGAAGCCATTAGCATAGAGGGCATGCTTTTACTGTTTTCGGACACTTCAACCAAATATCGCTTCACAGAACAAATAAGATTGGGCTAAAAAACTTGAAAATCGATGTGAAATATCTTTAATGTTGCATTTATATGCTATAGAACAGAAACATTTTAAGTGTTTTTTGTCGTTATTAGTTGTGCTGTATTCCTGACCATTGAATTATTTAACCTCATCTATTTTCTGGCTTGCTGTTTGTCTCATCTAAGCAGACTTCCTTTCACTTGAGTAGGAAAAGTGCCCAGGCAGTCCTTACTGCCAGTCTCATCTCATTCCTTGTCCTGCATTCATGAGCCCACAGAAATTCTGGTGATGATAATCAAGCCTTGCTATTTTGTAGCAAGAATTCTTAGGGCTGGATGCTGCCCTGTTTCTTTGCCACTACCAGCTGCCCTGGTGGAATGCTCAAATTGGAGTATTTTGGGGGGAGTGTAAGACAGTTTTTCAAAGAATTCCCCCAAAGCAGCCAGTGCAGGCCTCCCCTGCCCCAGCTCAGAGCAGTGCTTCCTCCCCTGCTGTTGGCTTTGCTTTCCACCAGCTAGGCAGTCTCTCGGGGCCCTGTGTGTTCTGGTCCCATTCATTTCCCTCTTTCATTTTGCTTTGGGTTCAGTATGGAAGGAAGCAGAAAAGGGCCTGTCCTGACCCCACCCAGGACCCCACCCAAGAAGCATCATGGCTTCTTCCTCTGGTTGGCCTGCTCCTTGCCTTTGGGTTTCTCCAGCCTAGCCCAGAAGCTTTGGGAAGGTGTCCCTAGCAGGAACTGTTGCAAATGAGGCAAGCTGCTGAAACAGGACCAATGGGCAGGCTAGGATGAGAGAGTCATGAGAGGTTCTTGGTAGATGGAATCAACAAGGGTGAGGGTGTCAGGAGTAGCCGAGCAGAGAGATCTGAAGTGTGGGTTACCCAGAAGGGAGTAGATCGCTTGGCAGTATCTCTGGTGCCTGCCAACCCTCGCCACAGCGCGGTGCTCACCTAATAGAGTAAGTGACTGCTGAGACATGAGGTAGAGCTGCTTTCCAAGTGACTGACCTCCTAGTCCACTCTCTTGTGTTGTTGCCGATGGCACTGAGTGAAGAGTTACTCTTAGGGCCCTTTCTGGTCACGCAGCTGCCTGCTGTCCCTGTTTTCTGTCCCCTTTCATTCTCTGGGGACATAATACTGTCTGGTTTTCTTCCCAGGCATCGTCTGACTGTCTGGGCTCTGCCTTCAGTGATGACAGTCCTCTTCTACCTGGTGAGCTCACTGTTTATCCATGATCGGAGACATGGATACCCAAAAGCTGGCCAGGCCCTTCAAGGCCCTGGCCACTGTTAGTAGCTTAGACTCCCAATCTTGTTCAACTCCCGTATCCTGCTCTGAGGTGACTGCTGGGAACCAGCATCCCCGGGCAAAAGACCCACATCTCACAGGTAGCCTGCAGCCTCCACTGAGCCTTGCTTCTGCTCTGTGCTTCTTCCTCTGCAGGAAGGGATCTCTGGCTCTGGCCAGTGGCATGAGTAAGGGTACCAGGTGGGCTGCACTCTGAGCAGATGACTTCTGCTTGCCCCGGGTCCTGGTGCTTTGTTTCTGTGCCTCAGAGCACTTTGCAGTTGAACCCACATCATGTTTCCCGTGGCTACTTCTGGCTTTTGAGCCAGTCTATCTGAAGAGACACCCGTGCTCTTTCTAGCATGTGCACAGTGTGCTTGCCCGACATTGTGTTGGTTTATTTTGCTTGTGAGGGTCTTGTGTCTCATTCACCAGTCCACCTAGCACTCTGCCTGTGCTCACTGCCATTGCTTATCAGAAACGCTGCTGGCTTCAAATGCACCCTCCTCACCAGCTGAGCTCCTGTCCACACCTAGCCTACAGCCTGCCCTCTCTGCTCTATCCACTTGGTTCCCAGTTGGGATCCTTCACCACCCAGTGCCCAGGGAGGACTAAAGCAGCCTTCCCTTTTGGGTGGATATGGGGTTGCTTATACTTGTCACAGTGGTCCACTCCTTCGGTTTTGTGCTGTTACTGACAACCAGAAATGCTCCTTGTCTATCACGGGATGTTGCATGAGGCACGGAAAGGTGTGTGGCCCTTGGTTTTAGAGCTGAACACTCAGGGTGGCTGTCCAAAGCAAACAGATCTCACTGTGTGTACTGTGCTCCAAGTGCTCCCACTTTCATGGGTCCCAGTGTCCTGAGACTGATAACATGCCTGTGCATGCGTGCGTGCGATGGGCCTATGTGAGTAACTGCTTTGTGTAGATAGTCATGTGTGTGCCATGAGTGTGAGTGTGGAGATGAAAGGCCAACCTATTGTGTTCTTTTGCAACCACCCACTTTTCCTGATACKGAACCTAGAGGTCTGGGATTAGACTAGCTAGGCTGGTACGCCCCATGGTCCCCTTCTCTCCTTCACAACAGAATCACATGTAGTCACCGCCATGGCCAGTTTTTTACATGGTTAATGGAGATTAATCTCAGGTCCTCACGCCTGCACAGTAAACATTTTATAAACTACTAAGTTGTCCATAACATCTGTGTGCTCTCCCTCCCCTCCCCGACAATTTCTTAATTTTAAAAAGAATTTATATCTAGTGGTCTCAGGCATAACCTCCAGGGTTATGTCATATAAAGGATGAAGAACTAGGCTGCATTTTCTGGATATTTGAGAGTTCCAGGCAGTTAGGGCAGGCAGGCAGGGTTTGGTTCAGTTGTCATTTATGACAGGACTAGCGTGAAGTACACTGAGACTTCATTTGTGCTCAAAGCACTTTCAGTCTGTGCTTATCATCTATTTGTATTGTAGGTCTTAGGATTTTTGTATTTCAGGTGAGTCAGCCAGGATGGGCAAGAGGATTTTGTCAGCCTCTGTCCACCTTACGTAGCCTGGATGGGCATTAGTTCTATATGGTAGTCTTGCATAATCTTTCCTACTCCCAACACTTGTTTCCCTTTAAGGAAGAACCACTCTGGGGCCATACCCTGTACACCTGGTTGGACCCAACTCAGGTCCTGACGTTCCTAAATGACTCCCATACTGCCATGTGGAACCAGAACCCCAGCACACAGATCATGGGGTCTCTTGACAAGGGGTTAAGTGTTTGGCCAGAGCAGAGAGGAGAAGGAGGTGACCCTGTCAGGTTGGTAAAGAGCGTAAGGTATGGGATGCTAGCTCCATCTCACAAAGGAACAGTCAAGGCAGAGAGGAGTCAGGGGCAAGAGGGAGGGCAGGCAGGGCAGAGAAGGTCAGGGTCTTACTCATGTGATTAGTCTTTCCTTTTTTTTTCTATTTTTTTTTATTGAATATCTTCTTTACTTACATTGCCAATGGTAAAACCTTTCCCGATTTCCCCCCTCTTCAAAGACCCCCCCAACCCCTCCTCCCTCCCCCTGCCTCCACGTATATGCCCCATCCACCTGGCACACTCCCCCTACCCCTCTGTTTCCCTTTGTTGGGGCCTCTGTTGAGCCTTTACCTGAMCAAAGACCATTCCTCCCACTGATGCCCAGCAAGGCCTTCCTCTGCCACATTTTTGGCTGGAACCATGTGTGCCCCTTGATTGATGTTCAGTCCCTGGGAGTCTTGGGGCAACTGGGTAGCCGAAATCATTGTTCTTTCCATGTGGCTGTAAACCCCTTCAGCTCCTCCAGACCACCCTCCAGCTCCTCCATTGGGGACCCCATGCCCAGTCCAGTAGTTGGCTGCTAGCATCTGCCTCTGCATGTATAAGGCTCTGGCAGGGCCCCTCCGAAGACAACCATGGCATGTTCCTTTTGGTATACACTTCTCGTCGTCCATAGTAGTGTCAGGGTTTGTTGACTGTTTATAGGATGAATCCCCAGGTAGGGCAGTCTCTGGGTGGCCTTTACTTCAGTCTCTGCTCCACACATTGTCTCCCTTATTGTTCCTGTGAGTATTTTGTTCCCTTTCTTTGAGGAACCAAAGCACCCTTACTTAAGTCCTCCTTCTTGTGCTTCCTGTGCCGGGTGAATTGTAACTTGTTTATTTTGAGCTTTTGGGCTAACATCCACTTATTAGTGAGTATATGCCATGTGTGTTCTTTTGTGATTAGGTTGCCTTGCTCAGGATGCCACTTTCTAGTTCCATCCATTTGCCTAAGAATTTCATGAATTCATTGTTTTTAATAGCTTAATAGTACTCCATCATGTATATATACCACAGTTTCTGTATCCATTCCTCTGTTGAGGGACTTCTGGGTTTTTTCCAGCTTCTGGCTATTATAAATAAGGCAGCTTTGAACATAGTGAAGCATGTGTCCTTTTACTAACCCTACATCCGATAGAGGGCCAATATCCAATGTATACAAAGAACTCAAGAAGTTAGTCTCCAGAGAGTCAAATAACCCTATTAAAATGGGGTACAGAGCTAAACAGGGAATTCTCAACTGAGGAAACTCGAATGGCTCTAAAGCACCAAAAGAAATGTTCAGCATCCTTAGTTATCAGGGAAATGCAAATCAAAACAACACTGAGATTCCACCTTACACCTGTCAGAATGGCTAAGATGAAAAACTCAGGGGACAGCAGATGCTGGAGAGGATGTGGGAAAAGAGGAACACTTCTCCTTTGTTGGTGGGATTGCAGGCTGGTAAAACCAATCTGGAAATCAATTTGGCGATTCCTCAGAAAATTTTGGACCCAGCTGGGTATGTACCCAGAAGGTGCTCCTACATGTAATAAGGACTCATGTGGTTAGTCTTAACTCCCTTTCTCCAGCATCCCTGGCCACACCCCCTCCATGTTTCCTGCTGGGCTGTGTCTGTGGACAGAGAGGAGAGCTAATAGGGGCACCGGGTCAGTCTGGCCCTGGCATCTCCAGTGTGCCTTCAGAGAGCCTGTTCCTCTCCTGTAGAGTCCTTGCTCTGTTGCTTGTGTGCATTCTCACCCCTGGGCTACCTCCTCTGTGTTGACTAGAGTGTTCTTGGTCTTCCTAGGTTGATCGTTCCACTCATTTATTTTCATCTTTCCTTTTCTGATAAAAGAGTTTTAGGTCACACCCCTCCTGGTAGAGATGAGATGGCTTTTGATAAGTTATGACTTGCGATATTTAATTTGTAAAACATTAATATCAATATTTTATAAACACTCATATTTCACAAGGGAGTTATTTTGATATGTCTTTTATAGTTCTTTAAAAAATGACACTTAGATGTTTTTAAAATGTGAAAGCATGAGTTTTCCAGTAGATCTTTGCTAAGGTAAACAGCATGGTAGAAGTTCTAAGCCTTTGGATTTTTAGGACAGCTTATCTTATGGTCTGCTTTAGATCCTTGAGTATGTCACCTGTGTAGAAGGGAAGAAAGGTCAGAGGTTCCAAGTACCATGGGGAGTGAGAGCCAGTGAGGAAGGTGAGCCCTAGGTTGCGCCCAGCTCCTCTTCACGTACCCCTTCCTGTAGGCAGGAGTTACTGCAGCCAGGCTCTGTCCTTAGCTGTTGGGATATGTGCATGTGTGATTTACCTGTTTTTGTGGTGCTAGGCTGTCACTAGAGGAACACTCAAGACAGCGTGTGATCAAGGGCAGGAGAGAGGGAGGGCGAGGGCAGAGAAGGTCAGGGTCTTACTCAGGTGGTTAGAGTTTTCATGAGAAGCTAACATGATGTCAGCAGCATTGGATGGTGTGGAACTGGTCAGTGATTGGGATATACAGGGAGGTGCTAGGCTTTGGCAGATACTATAGTACCAGCAGGCAGGGGAGATAGTRCAGAAAAGATGCTGGCCATATGATGACACTATCACCAGACACTTACCAGTATCCTAGACAGTTAGCCTTTGTGTATAGGAGAGACTCCTGGAAGTTCTGACTGGTGCTGTGGAGGGGGATGGTAACCCATCTGGGACAGGGGTATTAGGCATGAAGACCCAGTAGAGACCAGTGGAAAACTAAATGGGAGAGTGGCACAGCCAATTGGTACAGTGGGAGTAAGGAAAATCGTTTGGACCAGAAATCTGTCAGTCAGTGGGATTCTCAGATGATGCCTACACTTGGGATGTGAGAGAGACAGCAGAGTGGAAGCCAGAGTGGCATTGGCCTGAAGCACTTGGATGGTGGAGTCAACGTAAATCCACTATGGTTGGTAATGTAAATGGTACCTACCTTGTGGGGTTGTGGATTCGGAAGGCACAGAGATGAACCTTGGATGCGTTATGGCTTCATTCAAGGCCACCAAAAAGCCTTTGTTCCCAGTGTAATCTGCAGAAGCTTTCTGCAAGAGGTAGCAGAACATTTTGTTACCGATTCTCCATGGTGTGCCATAGGCCTGGGTTCAACCCAGAGCCCGAGTGCCCTAGGTTCCAGGAGGACTTGTTCAAGGCTCAGCTCTAGCAGCTCAGAATAAATGATGACAACTGTTATCTTATCACAACAAGCTTGTCCGCTAACTGTCTTTGTGTGATCTGCTGTGTCAGTTGCAGGAAATACCTCAGTACGCACAGGTTAGGAAATAGACTGGCAGTCCAAGGAACTTCCCTAAGATCACTCATTTATCAGGTGGCTGACTCACAAGCTCCCAGGAGATTCTAGATGCCAACATCTGAACTACCACCAGGACTGCCCAACACACACCAGATTTCCAGTTGCATTTTGCACTGTTTTCCCCAGGGATCCAGGAAGCCCTGGAAGGATGCTGCATTCCTCTTTGGCCATCTGAAGTCAGGTGAGGTCAAATTAATTTCTAGAAAGCCCTGGTTGAATGTTCGCGCTTCCTTGAGGGGAGGGAGCTAGAGGAGATCTAGACCCCAGGAATGCAGCCTTCAATCTGCTCTTGTTCCTTCCTTCCACCCAGTGCAATAAGCATCTATTTTTAAATATTTCTGCTGTTCCTGTTGGGTAATAGTGGTTCCTACTGTGGCCCAGCTGTAGGTGAAATGTATAACCAAGTGTTTAGAGGTTGCTAAGAAGGAAATTCTGAAATTCTGTGTTCTTATGTAATATTGACCTTATGTAACTGGATTGGCAAAGACAGTGCAGGTTTGGTACCTTCCCAGACCAGTGGGACTGTTTTTAATTTTCCAATAATACGTTTTTATCCATTGAGTCTAGGGTAATCAGATTGCTTTAGTTTGAGATATMTGTTCTTGTGAGCAGGTCCAGTAGTGTTGCAGGTAAGAAGTTTCCACAGGACCCTGGCTAGACCAACTTTAACACTTATTGGCAAGGCTGTTACCAATTCTGAAGACTTTTCCACCTGTGAGCATGACTGTGGTCATTGGGTGGGTCAGTGGTCAGTAATACAACACTGTTTGTTTTACTGTTTCTGTGTAATTGTTCACTCTTAGAATTTCTCCCAGTAATATGTTTATAATGTCATCACAGCAAAGTCTCCAGTGCATGGTTCTACCCCTCATCATTTCTGGAGGTTCTGCTTCTTTGGTAGTGGCACTCCCTCAAGAATGTCTGGGCAGTTTGCTGTGCTTTGGGTCAGTCCTGGTGATACATAGTTTCCAGGAAGTGCCCTTGCATGCTTCTCCAGTGCTGCCACCCACTGCACCAGGCTATCTACAGTTCTTGCTCATACGTACTTGCAAGTCTACTTTTATAAGATAGTTTTCTTCTTGGGGGATACTGAACAAGTTAGGAATATTAAAAGAGTTTTCTAGGGAAGCTTCAAGGTAGTTCTGAAATCAGGAGCAGGGAAATCTGACCCTGACTTCACTGTTTAGTAGAACAGCCCAGATGGYTAGTCATCCCCAGGTGGCTGCTTGCTGTTCCGACAGCAGAGGACTTTATGCAGGCAAAGCACTGCCTAGCCTGTGCAGGGCTCTAGTTCCCAGACCCACCATTACTCCCTTCCATATAATATCACATTGTCAGGAAAGCAAGAGAGGTGCAATGAGGCAGTCAGGTATGTTGGCCCTCATGCCCTGGGTTGTTGAGTCTCTAGGAGGCCCTCAAACAGCTAGTCAGAGTTGTTGTACATAGCCTCCGGGAGATGAAAACTGTGTTCTATGGGATTCCCTTGTTAGTAAAGTCTTCTGTTGACAGAAATCCGTGGAAATGATTTATAAAGACAGTGTTTCTTAGATGTCTGCAGCATCGTCAGGACTAAATTTATGTTTGTTGTTTGGTAAGCATCTTGAAAAAAAATA
>BDUI01001595.1:64767-80306 GCA_002335545.1 Apodemus speciosus | reverse complement strand
GTGTGTGTGTGTGTGTGTGTGTGTGTTAGTTCTTTTCTTCCCCTCTTGGTTCCAGGTAACAAAACTCAGGTCATTAGGCTCCTCTCACAGAAGAAGCTCAGTGCTCCTTTGTTGTGATGAGTTATCTCTTATTACTATGGTTGACAGGACAGGATATAGTCGTCTTCAGAATCATGGACCTAGTTTTGAACTCAGACCTGGCTACAGGGCCCACAACCTGCCATGTCCTCTTTGCCATCTCTGTGCCACTGTGCCTGTCTTCTTGTATCTTTGTTCCACACTAGAAATATTGCAGAGCAGATCCCCCTACTTCTAGGTCTTGTGAGTCAAAAGGTGCCAGCTTTCAGATGTGGATGTAGCCACTGCCTGGCCCCGTGTTACAGGGATGTCTTCAGGAGGTCATGAAGGATCACTCCATCGAGTAGCGAAGGCACAAAGCCACAGAGGATCACCTTGCTTGGTAACAATTGTCTTGGCTCAGTGTGATGACACTGTCCCATTTGTGGTCTGCTTGGGCCTTTTCTGCCTGGAAAGACCTGTACATTAGGAAAGTGGTACAAATATACTAGAGTGAGCACTGGTGTGGGGAGAATGGCAGGCGGCAGAGGAGGTACACCTGGTGTTACCTGTAGCTCTTTGTTTTCAAGTGAAAATGAAAATGACAGTTCATGAGTCTCCTTCTACCTCCAGTCTGCAGTAGTGTTAGGCAGGGCTTTCCTGCTCTTCCTGTTTTTCCTGGGGTTGGGTAGGTAGAAGGTTACTGTGTGGGCACAGGACTGTTCAGGAAAGAGAATACATCTTGTGGTCCATAAGCTATAGGCTCTCTAGCCCAGCTGTAGTTGAAGATCAACCTTTGGTTAAGAACAGAACCCAAGTCTCAGCTAACGGGAGGGGCTGGTGGTTGGGCAAGGTCCTACAGGCCCTTTAATGAAGGACTCAGCGCTCTCTCTCTCTCTCTCTCTCTCTCTCTCTCTCTCTCTCTCTCTGGTGTGTGTGTGTGTGTGTGTGTGTGTGTGTGTGTGTGTGTGTGTGTGTGTTTTAATCATATATGTGAGCATTTCTGCTGAAAGGAATGTGTGTGGTGGTAGAATGTCAGTTCCAGAGCATAGGTTCTTAAGCTGCAGATTCTGTCATTGTATTGTGGGTCCCCAGAGACGAGCTGGCTGCAGTGAGATGAGGCCCAGGCCTTGGCATGCTGCGTGCCCTGAGAACTGCTGCTCTGGTTGAACTCTGAGTTCTGGATCTCCCTGGTGCATTTTCCTCAGAATTCTTGATGCCAGTTGTGCATACAGGGATTTTCTGGATTTGGCAATCACTAGCTATGATGAGCACCTTAAACACCCTGTTTTAGCATTTCCCACTTGTCTGATAGGGTGCAGTTGCACTGACTGCATGGAATCCTATGTACATGAAACGAGTCAGTATGTCCAGCAGACCAGCCTATAGGTAGGGCATGGTATGAGCCAAGATACCAAGAAGGAAAGGAGTTCRATGTTCAGGTTTCTGGCTTCCAGCTTGGAGCAGTGCCTCTCATAGGACTGGATACAATAGCTTACCTTCCTGTCAAGAAGAAGAAGAAACATGGAGTTAAACAGAGCCTCCAGAACCGTACATGGAAAACTCAGCTCAGAAAATACATATAGCATATAGCATGTATCTCTCCTGCCCAGTGCCAAGCAGACAGCCATCCCATAGATGCACCCACAATACCTTTCTTTACAGTTTGGTTACTGAAGAGTAAATACCACAGTGTATCCTCTGTTTATACCATCACTAGTTTCTTTCTCAAGCATGATTTCTATCCTGATGAATTGTTACCAAAGTTCTTGGGCATTTCCTACAAGCATTGCAGTGAGGCAGACAAAGCTGGTATAGAAGTCTCTCCTGCCTGTGAGGCTTAGGCCATGCCACTGTGTTGTGCCCGGTTGGGGCAAAACATTCTTAGATGTTTGCTCTGTAAAGTTCACTTGACTTTTCCACTGTAAGACCTTCATACAATTGAACCTGCATGCTCATGTGCACAGTAAACAATTGAAATTCCATTTCAGACATCTTTGGGAAAGGATATTGCAGATAAAGCAGAATTTTGAGTGGAGTCTAGATAGGGCTCTTCAGTACTTCCGAGTTGATGGTCTTAATAAGTTTTGTGCTCTTGAGTGCCAAGGCAAGGTGGAAGTCAAAACACATGTGTATAATTTCATTCACTTTAGAAATGTACAAGAATGACAGTAAGAACATAATATGCCATAAATCTAAACCATAATAGCACTCATCCCAATAGCCAAAGTCTGATTGCTAAACATTGATCTACACAAGAGTCAAGAAAATCCTAAGAGCCAGAGCAGGTCATCATGTCCCATCAGAATAGAGCTATTTTGAAACCTTTGGGTTTAAGAACTTGGGCAAGCCCCAAGACTCTCTGTGACTGCAGACAGGACTATTTAGTATCTGTGAGATCTRTAGCTAAGAGAGACTCACGTCATTAGAATATTGTAAAACACACCACCCACACTGGAAGACTGATCATTAATTGTAAAACTTGGCAAAAAAAAAATATAAAAATGCAAGCACTTGTCCTCCCTTTCTTATAAAACCCTCTAGTCAGAGTAACAAGGCAGAGAGCTTTTACAGAAAAACCCAGTGAACACTCAAAGAAGCAGCTATGGAACCAGAAGGGTGTTGCTACTAGCAACAGCCATGGTTAGCTGCTGACACCCACCTGGGATGCCCCCACCAGTCTCCTAGCTTCCCAGGCTCTTGTTGGAAAATCATAGCCAGATCTGCCAGGCCCTAAGAACATATCCCAGTTGGCAGAAAGCCAGGGCAAGCAGTTCATTGCTCCAGGCAAGCGTCATGAGTAGAGCTGCAGGGCACTTGTGTCGCCAGTGTCTATAGCTGGCATGTGTTCGTGAGAAGGGCAGGGGTTGGGTGGAGAGATCCTTCACATGTGCTAGAGGATTTCAGTGTCTCTGAGAGATAGTGTTCTAGCAATGCCTGACCTTACTGGGTTCTGATTCAAACAATATAAAATCCATTTTTGAGACCAAAGAGTGGGGTGACTTTCTGGTCACTTGATAGCATGGAATTCTTACTAACTTACTTGGATATACTAATAGTATCTTACTATTCTATAAGAATCTTCCAGAGACATTTGTTAGGCGTGTGTGGATAAAATGGTGTGAAGGAAGCATAGGAAGTAGGAGAAGGACCAGGGGAGGAGTCCATTGCACAGTTCTTTCTTCTTTATGTACTTTGAAAAACCAATTATTTTGTGTACATGCATGTGTGCATTCGTGCATGAGTGCTAGCCTACATGCCCACGGTACAAGTCAGTTCACTCTTTCCTCCATGTGGGCTCTGGGGCTAGAACTGGGGTTTTCACATCTCCTAAGCCATCTCACTAGTCTTGCTTTGTGAACTTTTGAAATAGTCCCCAAAACACTTAAAAATGAACATCTAACAAAGAGTGAGAGGTGGTGTGGGCCACATCCTGGAGGATGGAAATTGGGCTTTGGAAACCTCAGCTTATCAGCAGACCGAGCAAAGCCAGATACCTCTCCAGAACACTGAGAGTGACTAAGTGATGCCACAGAGTCCCTTTCCCACAGGAAAAGAAGTGGAGACAAGCAGACTGCTGGTATGGAGGCAGAAGAACCCCACCCTCTGCAATGCTGCATGACTCTGTTTCTCTTCTAAAGGTGTCCATTAAAGGTTTGTTTGCCCAGAGGTTTTCTGCCTGGAGACAAAGTCAAGTTGAGGACGTGTATGTGTGACTAGAACAGAGGCCTGGGTCACTGTGTTCATGAGGACTGCCAGGTGCCTCCAAGGCTCAGCCTTCATTCTGCGGAACTGAAGTAGCAACGGACCTCTCTGAGAGAGAGAAGGTGGCCTGGGAGCAGAGGCCTTGGGCACCAAGCTGGGGGCTCCCTGACTGACGCCCTCAGTGTGAGAATCCATTCAGTTCTGTTCCACCTGGGACAGATAGCCCCGGCCAGGCTGGGGAGCAATTAAAAGAATGCTACCTATGATATACCTGAGCCGCTCCACACCCCAGAGGCCAGGATCTGGATAGCATAGATGTGCAGGAGCTGTCGGTCTGTGAATGTGACTGTGTGGTTTATCAAAAGAGCAGGAGGAATGACAAACTTCAAAAGGTGAGGATTTACATTTTAGGAAATCTCATTGGGTATAAGAAAAAAGAGAAAGATAGGAAAATGGGATAGAAAGCTCAAGGATTATTTCAGGAAACTCGTTGTCATGCATTCAAAGTTCCAGAAGAAAAGGTGGTATCAATTTCTTGATCCAGTATGACCCTAAAATACCTGTGAGAAGTGTCCCTTGTCTGGAGTGCAGGACTCAGCACTGAGGGTCCAGTGAGGTCTATGCACAGGYTACACAGGCACTCCACAGGCTAGGGAGCCCAAGTATAGGCGGTCTCAGAACATAAGGAGAAAAAGAAATCATGGCACAGGGTCCAGATTCAATGGCTTCCCGTTTTCAGTGACAGACACAACAGCAAGAATGTATGGAGTTCTTCTCATTTCTGATGGCATGGCTTTCAGTCTGGAGTGCTGCCCACAGCCAAGGGAAGAGGCCTCATCGCCTGCCACAGTTGCAGGTTTACCCCTCGTACCTCCTTCTTTCTAAGTCACACTGGGCCTAGGCTCCTGCAGAATGAAGAAAAAAAAAGACCTAGAACAAGAAGTATAACAAAGGTGACGGGAGATTTCTGTGGGACTTAGGCCAGAAGTTAGAGAAGGCAACCCTGGTAGGAAATTGCACAGGAGACCGTGATGCCTGGCCATGTAGGAGCAGGTAGACCTTTAAGAAAGGTGTTTCTGTGGCTAGCCACCTGCTCTCTTGTTGACTGGATATCCAAGTGAGCCTGTGTAGACATGTGTTCACCCACATCACCCTTCCTGCTTCTTGCCCTGCTACCCTGGTTGGCTGAGGACACTGCTTTCTCAGAGGCTGCTCAGCTGCACCTGAGTCCTAGAGTGGCCTTGGTGCAGATAGAAGAGCAATAATACTGAGCAGCTTGCTTCCCAGATCCTAGGAAGTCTGTGCTGGGTAGTCTTTGCTTCTTGGAATTACTCAAGTGCTTGCCCCAGATAAGCAATGGTTATTTGTCCAGAAGTTTGGACTCCAAAGACCTCTGCACCGTAGCCTGGCACCTGCTGTTGCACCTCACTCATGCCCACTGCATTTATTCTGACCAGTGAGAGAATACACCTTCCACATTGCCCATGTCACAAAGAAGCAAGAGAAAGGTCCAAATGTGTTTTCCATGGGTAGATCCGTGGGGTTCCCAGGGACTCAGTGAGAGAGAATCTGGGGCTCTGCTAAGTACCGATGTTCCTTCTTGCCTTTTACTTGATGACTATGCCCTTGGTTGTGAATAACATGCCCTGTTGCAAGCTCTGCACGCCCAGTGCCCTCACCCTCCTTCTTCCCACTCTCGCTCTTCCCCTACCCCCCATACAGGCAAATGTCAGTGAGAGGAAGCTATGGTTACATAGTTGAAATAGCTATTATTTTTCCCTGGAGCTGAATGAGTTATTCTTCATGGAGGCAACCCTCAACTCTGGCGTGTTTCCTGAACAGTGCTGCTTTCATTCTGTCTGTGTGATGGCGTGAAGTGGTGTCAGGGCAAGAAGAGTGGCCCACGTAATGGAGATCGGGATCTGGGAGGGAGAGCTGGAAGCCTTTCCTGTAGGATGGCTTGCTCCCAGCAGACCAGTCTTTCTCCTCTGAGCACTGAATGTAGGCTTTGTGTCCTCACTGACGTCATAGGCCCAATTGTATTGATAAGCCTTTCAAAGCACAGCCTATGGAGGAGTTTTCAGGCCCTCCATAGAATATTCCTGAGCATACAGGCGTTTTTGTTCTGATGCTGTATTCTTTTTAAGAAGAGAGGATCTCGTTTTCTTCTCCTGGAGCCCTAGGTCAAAAGCTTCTGTTGGGAACTTGTGGCATTTCCAGTGGTTATGGTACAGAAATAGCACAAGTCATTCTTGTCACAACTGCCAATGCCATGCTTTCATGAGTGATGGGGACCATGGCCTCAATCTTTGCAGCTGGCACTTGAGCAGGAATATAGCCAAGTTTCCTGGCCTCCTGATGATGACTGTGGGATGAGCCTGCCATGTTCCCAGGAGCCCATGGCCGAGTCTCCTGTCCTGTGTGGGTTCTAGGCCTCATTTTGTGTCTGCCAAGGTGACCTTACTTGAGAGGAAGCAAAAGTAATGACAAGGTATGGATGTGAGTCGCAGGCAACAGAGGGTCTTTGGTCTTCTGCTGTCTTCCACCTTCTGTAGCCAAGAGTGGATTTCTGATTGGTACTTCAGGATCAGGCCAAGGCAGGCTTTCTGTCCTTCCCAGCACTTACTGTGACAAGGAAATGCTTCTTGGAGCTCACTGGCAGGCAGACTTTACTGAGGGATCAGTGCTGGCACCTAGCTCTGCCCTCTGCTCTCATGTAGAACAGTTGAGCCCAGACCCACCGTGGACTTAATGAGGGGTCTCAGTGAATTGTCACTTGGGTCTTATTTGCTCTGTGATGCTTGGGCTCTGGAAGTGATGCCCTTTTCTTCAATCCTCCAGTGCTGGTACCCTCTGGAGACCTGTAGTCCACACATAGCCCAGAACAAGCCCTGCACTTGTCTTTTTCTTCAGCTGTCGGGCTCCTAGAAGTTAGGAAGTGTAGACTGGCCACCATGCATTTCCTGTATAGAGGAATGGAAAAGAAGACCTGGGCAAACACCGACCTTTGGGATGATTGGCACTCTGATAGGAAGCTCAGATACCTGTGGGTGAGGAAGCATGGACACTGCCCGAGGGAAGAGGGGGCAGCAGTCTGAGGCTTGCTCACCATGCTGGGAGCGCGGTAACACTCCACTCACCTTTCAGTCCAGCTCACAAGTTTAGGGCACCTTAAAGAACCTAAGGTTACAGCTTCAAATGCAGCTTTAAAGAGAATGCCTTAGGAATGAAAACATTAGTAAGCTGAGCATAGGGAAAGATGATGCAGCAGAACTCAACATGAGTGAGAGCGCTGCCTTCCCTCTCCTCGGCTTCAGTTTGTTAAGATAAAGCTGTTTGGTGCATGGCCAGCACCTTCAGGGTGCCCCCTCTGCTGCTGTTCTTCAGAATGTGCCATCAGTCACACATACTGGCTGTTGTTCAGAGTGCCCAGTGACCCTTTTACTTTCCTTGGTAGGGGGCTGGCCAGCTTGACCTATAGGTCAGGAGCTATACTACCTGTTTTGCAATGGGAAGACTCAGTGCTGCTGTACAGTTGGCCTCTGACTGAAAAGTTTCAGTTGTTACAACACTCACTTTAGTATCCTTTGGACCAAGTGTGAATGTGGTTTCTTTGTAACAGGCTCTAAAACCAGCTCAGAAACAGGGAAGTACTTACTGTAGAAACTGCTCCAGCTGGCTCTCTCTCTGCCCTACAACTGAGGAGGAGCAGCTGAGCAGCTCAGTCTTGTCATCCCTGGAGTGGCCCATCCCACCCCAGCTGCCCTCTGTACCCTCTCCTGCCAGGCCCTAAGCAGTCAGTACCCCCAGCTGTGCCCACAGAGGCCAGAGAAAGGGATTGGATTTCGTGGAGCTAGAGTCGTGGACAGTTATACCACAGCTGTTTATTGTGGGTGCTGTGAATTGAACTCTAATCCTTTGGAAGAGCAGCAACTGCATTTAACCTCTGAGCCATCTCTCCAGCTCCACTACCTTTAATTTTTTCATATCCTATTTTTAATGATGGTTCTTAAACACTTTAACCTCCCCTGTAGCCCACCAATGACCATTGGAAGTGGAAAAGAAAAGATTGGAAGTGGGAACGTGGACCTCTTTGGAAAGGATCTTTGGAGCAACTCCCATCTATGTTGTCTGGAAATTGGCAGTTCAGTTCACAGGTTAGCAGGCCGCGGCAGCTCAGTCCTCTCTCAGACACTTCACAGATACACCAACAGTCCCTACAGTAGGTCGGGTCAACAACACCAATAACTGGACCTAGCAGAGACAGCCAGGCCTCAGCCTTGGCTAGAGTCAGCGTCAGCAGGAGTGACTAGCAAGAATACCAGAAGTTCTTGGCTGTGCCTCTCTCAGAGAAGGGAAGACAAGAGACCCACAGGCATTTAGCTGCTATACCAGCAAGCCAAGCCGTCTCCATCTCTCTGTCGAGTCCTACTTATACCCTCCGAACATCACACGTCCTCCATGCGCCTTGCCTCAGCATGTGCAGCTGTCTCAGCTGACATCACTCTGCCAATCAGCCTGAATACCCAGAAGTGGCAAGAAACGGCAGCACACCACCAGAAGGTTTTTTGGTGTAGGTCTCTCTATGGAGTCCTGACATGCAGCTCAACTATGCAGTGTAAGGTGAACCAATGCATGCATGTTGTTAGCAAAGAATCCTTCATCACATGTGCTTTCGAGTACTTGCTTTAGCAAAACATCTTCTCCCCTGTGTCTGCTTCAGTGAAACGTTCTTTCACCAGTCTGCCTTAGTCTTTCACCTGTGTCCACTTCAGGAAAACACTCCTTCATGTATTTGCCCCGGCAAGACACCATTCAACACAGCTGACTCTCTAATGAACCCTTAAGTGTCCACTTCAACTATCCCTGTGACCAGTATATGGGTACACTGGCAGGAATGATTGGCCTGTAATGTTTTTGAAGTTAACCCAAATGATCCTTTTAAAGGTTGTATATTTGATGTTGGAAAGAGCTGGTAGGCATTCCTAATGGTACCCTCCTGTGAAAATTAGAGCTGGGCAGATGGCATGCTCTTGTGGCCAGCATCTTTGATACAGCCTTGTTAATATGTAGATATAAGTCATGTCAGCAAAATTATAGGAGTCACACCTGCCCCTCCCAGGGCCAAGTGAGGTCACAGGAAAAGACAGCTTGCAGTCTCTGCGACAGTGCCATGGTTTCATTCATTCTCCGTGAGTTTTTATTTAAGCCAAATTATTACTGTTTAACTAGACACATGGGAATTTAAAGTTGTGTGATTGATTATAGGCTAATTATCACCCCTAATAACTCATCTTCTAAAATAAAGTGGCCACAGACTAAGCCCACCAGGGTCCCTACGTGTCTCTATCTGAGAAAGATGATGTAACTTATCCCAGGACATCAGAGGCACACTAAATAGCTTGAGACAGTCACATTTAGCTGAGGGTCATATATGTGAGTTCACAATGGGGCACAGGTAAAACCCTAGCATGCAGCAGCAGCACTACCTTCTGTGTCCCTGAGGACTGAGGAAGGAGTTCACCCTAAGGTTCCTTCAGGAAGTCTTCCCCTTTCTAAACTGAGATTGCTTAGTTTAATTCCTTTTACCCTATATATTGCCTTATCCTTAAAACATGGAAATAATGTTCTTCAAAACTGGCCTGATAATTTTTCCATCTTGTTTCATTTTGTAGTAAGAGATTAAAAAGGACAAGGCAAGGAGTGTAATCCAAACTGCCCGTGGAGCAAGCAAAGCTCAAATAAAAGGCTTCTAGTGTGCCTAGCTTGAGCCAAGGTGTGGAAAGTAGAAACATCCCTGTMGACAGAGCCTTGCCTCACTGATGAGGAGGGGCAGAAGCCTTGCTGATCCCATTGTGTGTGGTGGGAGAGGTTAGCTCATGGGCCACAGTGGGCTTCCGTTGGACATGAAGATCCAGTTGCCTTTAGGTTGCTTGCTGGCCCTATGGCTGGGCAGGCTGTTAGCCCAAGGCCTACTTATTCCTTGGGCTCTGTCTGCTCTTACCCTCTGACAGTTCAGCCCTGGGGGATTCAGTGGAGACCCCGGGGCTCGATCAGAAGTCAGTGTGCTGCCAGAACTTGTTGGTGGGAAGACCCAAGAGGATCTGCATAGTGGCTCACACCCCACTTCTGGGTCCTGTGGACTCTTGCAGGGGAGCTGTATCTTGAAGCAGAACACTAGGGTTAGAGTTAGGGTTCCCTGGTGTTAGAGTTCTCCCCAGCCTTACTCTATGGACAAAGCAAAGTCCTGGGGCCAGAGATCTAGTCATTTGGTGATCTAGGCCAGCTTGGGGACTTGTTGTGTGGGAGTGGCTACAGGAATGCCAGGGACCATGAACAACAGGTACCTTTCATATTCAAGTCTGTGTGCTCAATATTGTCAGTTAGTTTACCCAGGAAGAAGGTTTAGGGGAGCTCTTGGTTCAAGACCACCCTGTATCTGTGAGTAGAAGGCTGTAAAGGTTTAGCAGAAGCAGGCATATGGGATAGCCACATTTAGGACTCTGATTGGCCAGGGCTGGTTCAGGCATCTACGACCAGAGTTGTCCTTGAACTTCCCTCTAAACTGGAGTTCCTTCCGGTGGGCAGCTTTCTTCCACCTCCACTTGGATTCAGTGCTTGTGTAGGGGCAGATGAAGCTGGCAAGCGGGGCAGTGGGGAGGGGCTTTCTGGAGGGAGGCCCTGCAGGGCTCTTGCCCTAACCCAGCGAATGTCTGCAGAGCCACTGTTGACAGGTGCTGTACAGTGAGCAGCCCTGCACTGTGCTTAGAGCTTTCTAGCTCCCACAGAGCGCGTGCTCACCACACTGCTCCAACCTGCGGCACAAGTGGGGCTTCTTCATCAAGTTGGTAATTTGTTCTTTTATTGTTGTGTGGTAAGTAGGTGATACATGCCGTGACACATGTGTTAGAGGATAGCTTTCAAGAGTTGGTTCTCTACCTCCACTGTATATATGCATCCTAGGGACTGAACTCAGATTGCCAGCTATGGTAGCAGGTGTCTTTACTCACACGGTGAGCCGTCTCTCTGTGTTGGTCATTTAAAACTTACCTTTCCTCCACATTTAAAACTTACCTTTCCTCACACTCTAATTTGAAATCAATTTTGTAAGCACTGAGACAGACTCGGCTTCTGCTTTAAATCAGAATCGCAGTGGCCTCTCCTTGGCACAGTGTGAGTGCAGAAGCCACCCTGATGAATGCTCATGCTGCCCGCCAGGAGCACACTTTATTGGCTGCAGTCGGCTGGGTAAACATGTTTTTCAAGAGGGTGCTCATTTTACCATGGCAACAGGCTCTTCGCTTGAGTGTCTATCTGGACCACTTCTATGGCACACACTGTTCTTGAGGCTTACACATAGCTCTGCATTGGCTTCCTTCGGAGAAGGGGCAGAAGCAAAGTACAGGCGGCTTGTTCGTCCAAGTACTGGCACTTGGCTTCTTGCTTGGCTAAGCGTAGGCTTTTACTGTGGTTTCCCCTTATTGACTTTTCAGTATGACATCAGATGGTCCTTTGGGTCTGTAGTGGGGTCCTTTGAGAATGGGACCTCTCATTTTGACAAAGGGTGGGGTAGTAACTCGATGCAGATATGTTTCCTGGCCAGATCTCTCATTGCCATTCCATCTTTATGCTTGAGGACAGAGCCCTGGGATCGCTGAGCCTTGTGCTTTGAGCCCATCAGGCCTTTGGCCAAGGGACACCATATGCCCTCTGGACCACCAGCACACCATGGCCCTTGCAGCTAGGCTTTACAGGGGAAAAGGGGCTCGTGCCTCAAAGCTAGCTTTGCTTACATGGTGACCCACTCTCCTGTGTTACGCTCTCTCCACAGTGGACGTGGCTACGGCGCTGCCTCTGCAAGTGGCCCCTGCAGCAGTACCCATGGACCTGCGCTTGGACCACCAGTTCTCACTGCCCTTGGAACCTGCATTGCGGGAGCAGCAACTGCAACAGGAGCTCCTAGCATTGAAACAGAAGCAGCAGATCCAGCGACAGATACTCATTGCAGAGTTCCAGCGTCAGCATGAGCAGTTGTCCCGACAGCATGAGGCGCAGTTGCATGAACATATCAAGGTGAGCCACAGCCTTGGGCTGTGCACGGTCCGCTTACCTGTGAGAGCCAAGACTTTTGAGTCAGGTACCCTCAGGGTGACAGCAACTTCTTCTTCCCTATGGTTGGTATGATTTCATTAGTGCTGAGGTGTAGACAGGTGACATACTTTTTCTGTGCACAGGATAGACATTATCCATTAGTGTTTAGTCCCATGGGCCCTTTTCACTATTATTAGACGTGCACAATCTGCCCCTTCTCTGTGCTTTCAGGTCTTGATGCTGCATTGCATCTCTGGACAGGCCTGTAGGATGACCTCTGTCCTGTAACAGTGAGCTTTTTGCTATGCTTTGGAGTTCCTGTCCCAGGGGCTGATTCTGTAGCCAAGTTTCTGGGCCTGAATCCCTTTCTGAAAGCTGGTTTTGTGTATACAGGAGCTCTGCCAGGGATTCACCTAAGCTAATTCCAGGATTTGGGGTGAATCCAAGTGAAGACCAGACCAGAAGCTTGAAAACAGTAGAGTGAGCCCTGTGCCATGAGGTTCAGGGTGGACACGCCCTTACTGTACTGGCTATCTCAGAACCAGCCATACCTGTGCATGCACTGGCTTTCCTCCAGACTCAGTGTAGACCCTGGCCAAAGACAGACTAGGGAGCTCTGCTGAATTACAATTTACCCGTGGTGTCCCACCATTGAACATTCCTATCCACAGCTGTTCACGCATACGATCCTTGTCATCCATGTAGCATGACAGGCAGATAGACCGGATGTGCAGTGGGAGGCTCTAGCAGGTGTAGTGAGTAGTCAACGTTGTGTTCTTGTCAGTTGATTAAATGTTCCCATGGTTTGAACAATGAGAGCCTCAGAAAGAGCTCTCCTTAGCTGTGTGAGTTTTCAGGGCAGGAGCAAGAAGCATAGCAAAGACCCACGAGTTAGGGTTCTGTGAGCCAGGGCAGCCTCAGACATCTGGGGTCGGCCCAGGGCACTCCAGCAGCACGCCCCTCTAGCCCATTTTTCTAGACCCTAGAAGAGATGCCTTAGCTAGAACCCTAGCTTCAGAGCTGGCCTCAGAGGGCTTCAGCATCGAACAATTCAAGGTTACATTTTCCTTTGTGTTTTAATCTCTTTTTTCATTAAGATTTTAAAAAAAAAGCCTTTAGACTGTGTAAGTGTGTCATTGCATTAGCAGCCTTTTGTTTTGATGGTGTGAACTCTCTTCATGCCATCATATTGTTAACGACACTTGGCAGTGGTGTTTGTCAGACAGATTTTTTGAACACACAATCTAATTAGTGTCATTAAATCATCAGTCAATTTAAATAGAATTTATAATTGGAACAGGAGTAGTTTTTAAAGTAAAACTTCAGTTGGTAATTTTGGGTAAACAGGGTCTTCCCAGGGCTTGTAATTCTCAGAATCACCCTATCTATCCCTGCTGCAAACCTTGCTGTTCTGCTCATTTCTCTCCAGCCTGAGGGAGGTGGAGCAGCTGAATGGAGATGGCATTAGCTGGAATTGTCCTTATAGAGGCTGTCACTGTTTCAGACCCAGGTGGCATGGAAAACCAAGACGGTGGCCCAGAGTACTCACCTTGTGCAGTTACAGTATGGTTTTTAGTGTTTAGAAGTACTTTTTTACCCAAGAAATGCACTTTCTAATGTTTATACTTAATTAGTAGTGCAGGGTTAGTAAGTTGTCTTGGGCCCTGGCCCTCTCCTCCACAGAGACTTGAGGTCCCAGAGCTGACCTGGGGTATAGGCCAGCCTTTCCCTCCATTAGGACTTGGTACAGCAGTTTCCCTCCTCTAGGAAAAGATGCTCACTCACTCCATCCTGAATGCGCATGTATGAACCGCTCTTCTAAGTCTGGCATGCCTCACCTGTCCTTTTGGCTGAAGAATTAAATGTTCAATTACTGGAACTGTCATACACGCACTGTTCAGCTGAGCCTTCGCATTCAGCTTGCCTCTTCCCTATGTAAATCCAGTYCCCCAGCCTGAGGGGCCAGAGGATAGTCTAAGATGAGCGCCTCAGAAACTGACTTTCCAAGATGAACTTATTTCAGAAATTGCCAGGGCATGCTGCCTATAATAGCCATAGATGCATGCTGAGGTYGGATGGGAGGTGACTGAAAGATTGCTAGAACATCGGTTCTGCTGTGGAGCATAGAAGAGCATCCATGCTGCTACGATACAAGACCCTTGGGCACAGGGGCTTGCTATAGGGCTGGTAGTACAGCATGTTAGCAGTGACCACCTCTCCTAGGACCTGAGAAACAGGATGAGGGACATCCTGGGCATCTGTCCTTCCTTCACTGGCTTCACTATCCTCTCCCACATTTCCCGCATGCCTTAGTCAGGGTTACTATTGCTGCRCAAAACTACCATGACCAAAAGCAAGCCATATTCTGTCACTGAAGGAAGTCAGGACAGGAACTTAGGCTGGGAACCTGGGGGCAGGGGCTGACGCAGAGGCCACGGAGGAGTGCTGCTTACTGGCTTGCTCCCCACGGCTTGCTTAGCCTCCTCTCTTATAGACTCAGGAGTACCAGCCCAAGGTGGCCCCTTTAAGAAAATGTGCTACAGGCCTGCCTACAGCCCAGTCTTATGGAGGCATTTCTCAGTTGGGGTTCCCTCCTCTCAGATGCGTCCTAACCTGCAGAAAGTTGACAGGTTAGCTAGCACATCGCTTGCGCATCCATGACTGCCAGTGGAGTAGCTTACTCTGTATGCCTTGTGCCTCTGCATTTCTTCTATGATTTTCTGTGCTGTTTTCACTTGCAGTGCTGGTCGCTTCTCGTAGGTGTAGGAGTGCTCTTTATGAATAAGGACATTATTCCAGCCACCACCATTCATTCTCACTTGATACAGACTCGTCACCTACTTTTTCTATCGTGAATCAGATGTTCTTTCTGAACASATTAGAAATGTCCCCTCTGTCCCCTCTCGTGTCTGTGTCCCGTTTACATGTCTGTGACTGTATCTAGCTTGCCCCCTGGCTACACCCTTACACTTGGCACCATGTAGCTCTGATGGTGCCCACAGAGACTGTAGACTGACTCTGCCAGGAAGTTCCTGGGCTTGTCTGRCCCATTTCTCTTCCATGATGAACTTCACAACCATTCTCATGAAGTCCCCACAGTTATGCCAAGAAGTAACTTCGGATTGTGCAGTAATAGCTCCTTAGTATTGAATTTGTACTTGAGAAACAAGTTATTTGTTTATTTATATTTCTACCCTAGTATATCCTTGTTTTTATTTTTCACTTAATGCATATAAATGTTTAATCTGGGGCATATTATATTTTTGTCTTTATTGTGAATAAATATGTTTCTGTATTTTTATTTTTCATGCTCACTTACTGCCAGCGTATAGATGAGCCCTGGATTTCATTCTTACATCTACAATAACTGGAGAGAATTTTCTGATACTGATTTTTTTATGGATTACTCATGTTATCTGCAAACAAAAGTCACTTTCTTCTTCTTCTGAATTAACTGAAATTTCCTCAACTCTTTGGAAGTCTGTGAGGCCCTCCTGGCACTGTGGGACAGTCCCCGCTTTGAGCTCTAGGCAGTTGCCTACGCAGAGCCCTGACTTACATGCTGCTGCTATCTTCCTGTCAGGCAAGACTATAGCCTCTCTGAAGGAGCAGCAGCGTCCGAGTGCTCCTTCGCATGCCCCAAGATCTTCACAGTCAAAGTGGTAGAGGAGACTGCTTGAGCTCAG
>BDUI01001595.1:42561-56645 GCA_002335545.1 Apodemus speciosus | reverse complement strand
AGACAAGATGGCTTTTACAGGCTGTGGTCTGGTGGTCTCATGATGGAGAGGCCAAGAATACGGTAATTGCTCAATCTGTGAGGTGGATGTCTCAGTAAGTCCAGTCTGGCACAGAAGACCTGATCTTCAATCTGTGCTGGAATCCCAAAGAAGTAGGCTGTAATACCAGCCAGGAACGAATGTCTCTGCAGCAGGGAAATGAATTTGCCATTGAGAGTGAAGGCGCAGAGAAAAGCAAAGTCTCCTTCTTCAATCTCCTTTATATGTGCTGCCTCCTTAAGGTGTGGCCCAGATTTACGGTGGCTCTTTCTGCTTCAAACAATCTGATTAAGAAATCCCTCACATCAAGGTGTGTTGGTGCACACCTTTAACCTTACACTCAGCAGGCAGAGGCATCTCTGTGTTCTAGGCCAGCCAGAGCTACACACCCTGTCTCAAAAAATGAAGAAAAAGAGGAAAGAAAATGCCTCACAGGAAGGCCCAACAGCCTGGGATTTCAGTAGCTTCCAGATATAGCCAGTTGGCAAGCAAGGTTAGCAATTTGGGATCACAGGCTCCTTCTAAGGCTGTAGGATTTGGATCTAAGTGAAAAGCACACCAAAGGTCGCAAGCCTCCATTGGTTTCCTGTCATAGCTGTATTCTGTGCTGTGACATACATACACAGTCTTGTGCCTGGACATTCTGTTCTAGACCGGCTCCATACTTAATCACTGAGCACTCACTGTGAGTGAGGACACGCTGTGTCATATTTTTTTTTTCATAGAAAATTCCACAGGCTACCTGGTTGCCAATTCCTTGATCACTGCTCTTTGCCACTCTTCATCCCATGAGGGAGCAACACCAAAAAGTACCCATGCCCAAAGAATAGCCACCTGCTAATTCAGCGAAGGTTGGAAACAGCTCCTAGGCCACAGGAAGAGGAGCCAGTGCTGAAGTGAGAGGCCCTGGAGGTTACATGCTCAGCAGGAGGCCAGTTTCTTATTCCCCAGTGCAGTGCAGTGACAGGGTGGGACCGTGGTAAGCACTCTTCCCCTCATTTGACCATGTCTAAGAATCCTTCCTTTCTTTGTGCTCAGCCTCTGTATGGGCAGCTCATAGCATTCTTAAGAATTTATGACAGTACTCATATGTATCGTAAGTTCTGCAGTCCCTCTTCTTTACCTTCTCTATTTAACTATTTCTTATAAGGACTTTATATTTTCATGCCATTGGATGTGCCATGTTTTGAAACATGAGTTCTAATGTCTACATAAAGATACACAGACTTTAGGTGTGCTATAACATGTATTTCCATGGCTGTGGGTGGGTGACACATGTCCTGGAGTGTTCCCCATATTCCTCCTCCAACCCCGCTGTCCCCTCACCAGTTTCTCTGTCGTGTTTCACTGGATTTTTCTGCTCTAGAACTTACCCGATGCCCTGTTGAATTTGCTTGCTGGTGACTCAGCCCTGTGTGTTTCGCTTATTGGTAACTAATTCTGCCTTGAGGTGGGCAGCGCTCTTCAAGTGAATGMACATCTGAGGCACACATATTGTCTCTGTTTGCTCTGGGAATCTTGGACTTGCCTCTGGACCTGCCTTGTATGTTGCAAGCACACGCTTAATGTGGACTCTGGTGGAGGAATCCCAGAGGTGGAATTCAGGAACTTTCCATGTCTAAGGAAATGCGTAGCCGCTTTACTTGCTGGCCTCACCTTTTCTGTTCTCTTGGGCATGCACACAGCGTTCATAGCCTGCAAAGTCACCTATTCTTCCTGAGCGCTATGCAGAGTCCAAGGCTATTTTGTGAATCTTGCCCTTAAAAGGGCAGAGGAACTTCAGGCTTGGCATTCTGTCCTCCTCTGTAGCACCTTAGTTGGATGGGCAGGTGGACAGGTGGCACCTCGGAAACCCCAGTCAGGGAATGGGGGGCTGGTTCCTGGGTGTGCGTGGGTCTCCAGGGCTCTGACCTCTGTCCTCCTCTGCCTGCAGCAGCAGCAGGAGATGCTGGCCATGAAGCACCAGCAGGAGCTGCTGGAGCACCAGCGGAAACTGGAGCGGCACCGGCAAGAGCAGGAGCTGGAGAAGCAGCACCGTGAGCAGAAGCTGCAGCAGCTCAAGAACAAGGAGAAGGGCAAAGAGAGTGAGTGCTGGTGGGCAGGCACAGTGAGGACTTAGGGCTGACCCCGCTGCCTCTGTTGCTTCCCCAGGCAGCTCTGGAGGGCTTGCCACCCCAGCAGGGCTCAGCAAGGTCTTCAGGGTCATTGTTAGGTTATTTTAATTGGGCCTGGAAGCCAACCAGTGGCCCTGCTTCTGACTACATCCAGGTGTCAAGAAAGACTCCGTATGAGCCTGAGTGCAGGGGCGTTCTGGGGTTCCCACGTTGAATCAGGCAACAGAATATTAAAGCTATAAGGTACATCATCTTCCGACTCTGAGGACATCCCTGTGTTTTCTCCCAGTTTTGAAAAGGTTTTCTGTGTACTCGCAAAGTGGGTGTCGGCCTCTAGTTGGATATGCAGCTGAGGGCACAGTCTGTGTGTTGCCAGTCCTGCTTTGAGGCCCACGCCTCCATTCAAGTGGCTGACCCCCCTAAGAGCCCAATTGAACCCTAGCAAAGAGGCCACAGGTAGCACGTTATTACTGAAATCTACTGTGCAGACTGTATTAGTTACTTTCCTGTTGCTKGGTCGGAAATAAAACCATGACCAAAAGCCACTGAAGGAAAAGTGAATTCATTTGTTTTAGAGTTCCAGAGGTGGCTGAGTCTATTATGGTAGAGAAGACAGCAGAAGCAGGAAGCAGGCTGATCACATCTCATGAGCGAGGGAGGGAGGGAGGGAAGGGGGTAGACAGATGAGAACAGGAAGTAGGGTAAGGCTGTAAACCCTCAAAGCCCCTGCCCTGTACACTGTGACACACATCCTCTATGTCTTCCTAGAAGGCTGCACCTCCTAAAGGTTCCCTAACTTTGATTTACATCACCACTGGCTAGGACTTATCACTCAAGTACATGAGCCTGTGGGGGACATTTCTCAATCAAACCACCACATGGACAGACCCCCCAAAATCTTCTATCTGCAAACACTGAAAATGGCTAGCCATTTTAACAAAGTATTGTAGCAAATTTTTGTATGAATTTTAATCTCCATCTGTACCACATAACAAGATGCGTATGCTTAAAACATTCTCATAAAGTCTGTTGTTTGACGTTGTTTGAAAATCATTTTGGCATGTGATATACAAAGATGCAGATAGATAGGTCTATGACAACAAAGAGTAGACGGGAAGCTAGCACCTGGGGACCATCTAGCAAAGAGCCCAAGCACTTGGACGGCAGGGCCTCAGAGCCTCCATGGCTTTACCCTTTCCCAGGGCCGCRGCCCTGTTATCTCTGTCCCAGCTCCGTAGTACATGTAGATCTTCGAGCATCTAGTGCTGCCTTCCCTCACTGCCACTGAGRTGCATGCGGTATGAGTCTGACTAGCCTGGCAGAGCTCCCCTTCCAGGGAGTGTTCAGTCAGTCAGCCCTTGCCTGACTTCAGGTCAGAGCTCCCTTTGCCGTGGTGTGGAGCTGCTCCTTGTGTGTTATGGAGCAGTGCTGGTTGTGAGCTGTGTGCGTTATCTGCCCTTTCTCCTTTGAGGGGTGACTTTTTTATCATAACGCTGTTTGTTAGTCCCTCAGTTCTCTCAGTGTACTTTTGGGTTGTGTCTTAAAATACACACATTTCTTCCAAACCATTTTGCATTTGAGTAGCTCCCTGCTTGTGTGGTTGTCCATTCTGCTGGAAGTGGTATGTGTAGTGCATAGTTTAGGGTGTGCATCTGGCCCCTCTGGGATCTCTGAGAGCAAGTGTCTGCACCATGTGCTTCCATGCTCCCTGTTGGTAATGTCAGCCCTTGCTGTCCTTGCATCAGTACTTGTAGCTTCAATCACCACAGACTGGAAGTGAGCCGGGGCCCAGCAGTGCTAATCTTCCCTACTCTTGGGACTTTGAATTTCATTGAAAGTCTTAAAATTGATTGTTGCCATCCAGACATGTCCTGAGTTTACCTGATGCTTAGACTGACTCTGTGTATCCAGTTGGTGAGATKTGGTATTTTACAGCCTTCATTATTCTTAACACCTCAGTATTCTTTGGGCCTTTCTAATTTTTTCTTACCAAAATGTTAGAATTGTTTGTTCAGGAGACTTGCATGTATTTTACCAGGCATATTTCAAGCCATCTGATTGATTAACACTATTGTGCATAGCTTGGTTTTGCAATTTTGAAAAGCAATTAGCAACCTGCTGACTATTTACTCTGTGCCCAGCAACCATGATAAACTCATGTTCTAATTACCAGCAGGGTGGGTCAGCTTTTCAGCCCATGAAAGGACATCCTCCACAAATACTGACAAGTCATTCCTTCCTTCCGGACCAGAATGCCCTTATGTCTTAACTGTCTTTACTTGACTGACCTAACTCAGATTCCACTAGAATGACTGGTTAACATGGCAGTCTGACTCCCTTCTGCAGTTGGAGGCAGACATGTTTTCCAGAAGGCCTTACTCACTGGCCTGTTTGTTTTATCAAGTTACCCTCCTTTGCTAGTGTTATAAGTTTGAATATGCACAGATATTGATTTTCCTCAGATCTTTTAGCATCTTTTGGACGTGGTCATAGGATTTTTTTTTCTGATATATTTAGTGAATGTGGCAAATAGACCTATTGGGATAAAAATTTTATCTGACATTTATAAATAGCCTTCCTCGCCTTGATCATAAAGCATTATCTTTTTCTATGTGTTGCTTGCTAAATTGGCTCATATTTTGTATGTCCGCAACTATGTTTGTGAGAAGTTGTCTTAGGGTTTCTGTTACTGTGATGGAACGCCATGACAAAAGCAAGTTGGGGAGGAAAGGGTTTATTTAGCTTACACTTCCATGTTGCAGTTCATTACTGAAGAAGTCAGGACAGGAACTAAAACAGGTCAGGATCCTTGAGGCAAGAGCTGATGCAGAGGCTTGCTTCCGACAGCTTGCTCAGCCTGCTTTCTTATGAACCYAAGACTATCAGCCCAGTGATGGCACCACCCACAATGGGCTGGGCCCTCCCCCATTGATCACTAATTGAGAAAACGCCTAAGAACTGGATCTCATGGAGGCATTTCCTCAACTGAAGACTCCTTCCTGTCTAATGATTCTAGCTGTGTCAAGTTGATACACAAAACARGCAGAACARATACTGACCAGCATTTTCTTGAAATGCCTTATGAGTTTGGCGTTTCTGCTGCCCACATATTGAGCTCTCTCTTTGGTCTGTATGAACTGTGGTACTTTCCAGTTTCACATCCTCAGCATTAGATGTCTGTACCTTCTCTGTTGATGGTTGTTTGATTTCATTAAATTTCTTCTTTAGTCTCTCCAAAGCAGTAGTTCTCAACTCTCCTAACCTTTCAATACAGCTCCTCATGGTGTTGTGACCCCCTAACCATAAAATTATTTTTGTTGCTACTTCCTAGCTGTACTTTTGCTGTTATGAATCATAATGTAAATACCTGTGTCTTCTGATGGTCTTAGATGACACCCCTGTGAAAAGGTCATTCAACCTGCAAGTGGGGGTTGGTTGCTATCCACAGATTGAGAACCACTGCTCCAGAGACTTAGCAGTTATGTCAGTCTAGTTAGAATTCTWGCTTTTGGCTTTATGGACAGTCTCTTCAGTATTTTTCTACTTAGTTCATTTCTATTAACCGTATTCTCCCTCCGTCTTCTGTTTTCTCTGGGTTTCTAACTCCTTCTCACTTTGTGAGTTTATCTTAATCATTGATTCCAGCCTTCTCTTCTGACATCTGAATATAAAGCTATAAATTTCTAAGGACATTATCTATATTTAATAAGTTTTGACACATAGTCTAACTTTGTCTTTTAACTGATTTTCTTCCATCTTGATATGTTTGTGCTTATGAATGTCACCGATCTTTACCAACCCGAATTATCGACCTCTTGTCGTTCCATTTTCTTGCTCTAGATTTTAAGGATGCCTTTTCCTTTACCGCCAGCTTGGTAACTGTTGTTCTGCCGCTCCTTTCCGATCACAGCCATGGTCACCACTACCTGCTCGACTCCATCACATCTGCTGGAGTTCACAGGCGCCTTCTGATTCAGTCAGGACTCACAATCTCCTTTTCAGGTGCGACTCTTCTCCACGTGGCTGAGGTTTCTCTGTTCCAATTTTCCTTCTGTTTCTTCAATGGGATCCAGTGATGATGAATTTTTGTCTCTAATCTTTGAAGTTTAATTTTACTGAGTGTGGATTTATTAGGTTAATATTTATTTTCTCTTGGCGTTCTGAAGATCTTATTTCCTTCAAAAATTACCATCATTCCTATTGTTCCTTGTTCAGAGATAATCTCTTATTTGGCTTCTGTTAATAGTCTTTTGATATTTTCTAGTGCCATCCATTTGCCTGCAAAACTCAGGGCATCCTCATTCTTAATAGCTGAGTAGTATTTCATTGCATAAATGAACCACATTTTCTGTATCCATTCTTCTGTCATGGGATATCTGGGTTGTTTCTAGCTTCTGGCTATCACAAATATGGTGGCTGTGAACATAGTGGAACATGTGCCCCTGTGGCATGGTGGGGCAACTTTTGGGTATATTCCCAAGAGTGGTATTGCTGGGTCTTCAGGTAGATCTATTTCCAATTTTCTGAGGAACCTTCAGATTGATTTCTAGAGTGGTTATACCAATTCGCAATCCCACCAGCAATGGAAGAGTGTTCCTCTTTCTCCACGTCCTTGCCAACATTTGTTGTCACCTGANAAGACTATCAGCCCAGTGATGGCACCACCCACAATGGGCTGGGCCCTCCCCCATTGATCACTAATTGAGAAAACGCCTAAGAACTGGATCTCATGGAGGCATTTCCTCAACTGAAGACTCCTTCCTGTCTAATGATTCTAGCTGTGTCAAGTTGATACACAAAACARGCAGAACARATACTGACCAGCATTTTCTTGAAATGCCTTATGAGTTTGGCGTTTCTGCTGCCCACATATTGAGCTCTCTCTTTGGTCTGTATGAACTGTGGTACTTTCCAGTTTCACATCCTCAGCATTAGATGTCTGTACCTTCTCTGTTGATGGTTGTTTGATTTCATTAAATTTCTTCTTTAGTCTCTCCAAAGCAGTAGTTCTCAACTCTCCTAACCTTTCAATACAGCTCCTCATGGTGTTGTGACCCCCTAACCATAAAATTATTTTTGTTGCTACTTCCTAGCTGTACTTTTGCTGTTATGAATCATAATGTAAATACCTGTGTCTTCTGATGGTCTTAGATGACACCCCTGTGAAAAGGTCATTCAACCTGCAAGTGGGGGTTGGTTGCTATCCACAGATTGAGAACCACTGCTCCAGAGACTTAGCAGTTATGTCAGTCTAGTTAGAATTCTWGCTTTTGGCTTTATGGACAGTCTCTTCAGTATTTTTCTACTTAGTTCATTTCTATTAACCGTATTCTCCCTCCGTCTTCTGTTTTCTCTGGGTTTCTAACTCCTTCTCACTTTGTGAGTTTATCTTAATCATTGATTCCAGCCTTCTCTTCTGACATCTGAATATAAAGCTATAAATTTCTAAGGACATTATCTATATTTAATAAGTTTTGACACATAGTCTAACTTTGTCTTTTAACTGATTTTCTTCCATCTTGATATGTTTGTGCTTATGAATGTCACCGATCTTTACCAACCCGAATTATCGACCTCTTGTCGTTCCATTTTCTTGCTCTAGATTTTAAGGATGCCTTTTCCTTTACCGCCAGCTTGGTAACTGTTGTTCTGCCGCTCCTTTCCGATCACAGCCATGGTCACCACTACCTGCTCGACTCCATCACATCTGCTGGAGTTCACAGGCGCCTTCTGATTCAGTCAGGACTCACAATCTCCTTTTCAGGTGCGACTCTTCTCCACGTGGCTGAGGTTTCTCTGTTCCAATTTTCCTTCTGTTTCTTCAATGGGATCCAGTGATGATGAATTTTTGTCTCTAATCTTTGAAGTTTAATTTTACTGAGTGTGGATTTATTAGGTTAATATTTATTTTCTCTTGGCGTTCTGAAGATCTTATTTCCTTCAAAAATTACCATCATTCCTATTGTTCCTTGTTCAGAGATAATCTCTTATTTGGCTTCTGTTAATAGTCTTTTGATATTTTCTAGTGCCATCCATTTGCCTGCAAAACTCAGGGCATCCTCATTCTTAATAGCTGAGTAGTATTTCATTGCATAAATGAACCACATTTTCTGTATCCATTCTTCTGTCATGGGATATCTGGGTTGTTTCTAGCTTCTGGCTATCACAAATATGGTGGCTGTGAACATAGTGGAACATGTGCCCCTGTGGCATGGTGGGGCAACTTTTGGGTATATTCCCAAGAGTGGTATTGCTGGGTCTTCAGGTAGATCTATTTCCAATTTTCTGAGGAACCTTCAGATTGATTTCTAGAGTGGTTATACCAATTCGCAATCCCACCAGCAATGGAAGAGTGTTCCTCTTTCTCCACGTCCTTGCCAACATTTGTTGTCACCTGARGTTTTGATCTTAGCCATTCTGATTGGTCACCCCTTTCTGTTATCAGGGTATCTCAGCCTGGCACTGGTCTCTGAATGGAAGGCTGAGATATGGTTCACTGGCCTAGAGACAGGGTTTCCTGTTTCCTTTGTGATGTCACCCGGATGCATTAAAACATTTCGGTTGTCTTAGTGAAGGGTTCTGAGCTGAGCAGACGTGAGTGCCAGGCCTCCTTAGGAGGACGGTACACTCTGGTCCTGCCTCGGAGCCCTGAGGCCTCCTCCTCTCTGCACTCCAGAGTGTATTGCCCTGGCCCCTGTGTTACTTGTTCTCTGATCATCAGGTACCTACAAGGAAACTATCAACCATGGTGGCTCCTGTCTGTCCAGCCTTTGCCCCAGGCCCCCCCACCCCCAACCCCCTTTTCCTGAGCTGCCAGTAGAGGCCTTAGAAGCCTGCAGGTCTCCTGAGCACTCCTAGCAGGTTTAGCCAGGTTACCCTGCTTGGATCCCTGGTCCCTGAAGTCTGGTCACTGTAGTCTGGAGCCCTCGGCTCTCCGGGCTTCCTCTTTCCAGTTGTGYTCTGCATGCAAAGGGTTGTTTGGGTTGAAGGTTTGCCTTTGTAAAGCTTTAGGTTGCACAATTGACATCTCCTTTAATGAATCCTCATTAGATTAGAAGTATTTACAAATGGGACTTTTCTAAAATGAAGTCCTTATGCTTTAAAAGGAATGGATGACTGTCAAGTAGACCCGCTGTCAAGCTGAAGTGTGAAGATTATTATTGTTGTTATTATTATTATTATTCTGCCAAATTAATTCTAAATGGAAATCAGGAAGTTGTCTACTAGGCCAGTATGATTTTGTATATTTTTAAAATTAATTGTTTCAAAACATATTTTAAGCTTATTGCTAATTTAGTCTCTTGTCAGTTTACTTCTCTTATTTTATGATTTTCAAATACTAAGAAATTGCTTTCATGTACAAAATTAACAGACTCATCAGTAATGTGATGTTCCACTCTTGAAATATGAACATATTTAATTTTTCCACCTTAACTGATAGAATGTCAAGGTAGTTTCCTTGACAGTCTTTGGAAGCATATGCTAAACCTGAATGAGGTGCCCCGGCCTGTCACACCTCACTCAGCAGGGGCCTTAGGGAGCAGATTCCTGAAAGGCAGTTGAAAGCCTTTCCAAGGTAAAGTTGCAGATCTGTTGGGAACAACATGTAGATGGCATTTGTGCAGATTCAGCCTCTGTAATTGACTGTTCAGACGTGTATCACTCTCAGGCGAATTGACCTGCAGGAAACCCGAGGTCTGTAATCTCCTTAGCAACTCTCAGGTGCAGCCAGTGCTGAGATCTAGACCAGTGTAAGGCAGTTCACAGCTAGCCACTCATGATGGGCTGCCTTCCTCCAGGAAGCTCTCTCCCTGTCCTCACAGGAGTCTGTCAGGACCGTGCAGTGCAGGGTAGTGCTACCCTACCGAGCACACGCACAGAGCCCAGTCTACTGGTAGAATGCGCAGGCCGCACTAGCTCAGCCCTGGACTAGCCACCYTTCCCTATTCATCGTGCACATGTGCCTCGGTGTGGATCCTAGGTACTTGGCTTTGGTGGTGTTTGTTTGTTGAATAGGGGAAATAGTGGCTGTTTATCAAAAGATTACAGTTCAAATTTTAAACATCAGCCAGTTAGTCCGTGCCACAACCAGCCAACAAATAACAATTTTTCTCATTGCTGAAAAGCAGCTCAGTCTGAATTACTTTCTCAGAGTTTACAAAAACGATCCAATAAAAATATTATCTCAAGGCTCACAGAATACGACTTCAGAAAACAGCTCAGATCTGTTTATGAGTCAGAAATGATTTCTGTGCTATGTGCTAAGCCCCGCCCCTTGTTGACCCTGTGCTGAAATATTCTCACTTTGTGGATTTGGGTGGTCAAGTTTTATTATTAATAATAAACTGCACAGTTGAGTCTTTGGCAAGCTTGCATGCGCTTCGGAGCCCTAAGAATGCGGTCCTGTGGGGAGAAGGCAGCTAGCAGAGCAGCACTGGAGATGCCCTTCTGTCGGGCCCGGCAGTCAGCCATGCCGGGAGCTTGTTTGTGCCAGCAGATGCAAACATTTGAAACTCAGTGCAAAGTGGTCGTTATCTCGTTTCTTAAGGTTTTGTATGACTGACTTTATTCAATATTTAATGAGTTTTATATACATCTGTAAACATTTACAGTTTAAAACATTGATAACAAGGCAAAAACCCCACCAACAGTGAGTTCTTGAGAGCGTGGCACTTTCCCTCACAGGTAACAGCAGCATTACCTCCATCAGCCATGTTCCCATTTGAACACACTTGGGATCTAARGTACCTGCCAGCCATTGAGGTCCGAGAACAGAAGGTCTATCCTCGGGACAGAGTGCAGATAGCTTGGCTCTATGACATGCCTTTGGCTACAAGCACAGCCCTGATCGGCAGGTGTCCTCACTTGGGGGGAAAACCCTCGAGCCACTTTGAAAATGATGCCAGGCTGCATGGTACCCAGTGGCAGAGCATTATAGAGCCTAATGGTTTGTTTCATCATCGTTAAGGATGAAAATGCTAATTTTATTTTTTGTGTGTTTAGAAGAGATGTCAAGTTTGCTTTGTATCCGTGTTGGTAGGGTTGGGTTTCACCTTACAAGTAGCTCTCTGTCGACTTGTTCTCTGCTCCCACCACATCCCAGGGTATTTCCTTTATTGCCAGTTGTAAAGGCACCTGGTGTGTTTGTACGCTTTACCCTCCTCTTGGTTTACATTGTTTGTGTTTCTGTTCAGTGTTAGCCTGTTGCTTTCAGGAGTATCTGGGAGTGTCACACATAGAGCAAACARTTCCATAAATACACGACYCCTCCAAGTCCATGCATTGACAGGCAGGGGGACTAGAATGTGGGGGAGTAGTATCGGATGGTGGCGGTTTCCTGTCATAGGGTCTGTAGATCCTCCACCTTCCATGTCTGCAGATCAGTGTGTCAGCCTGGGCACTTGGGYTGCTGTGCAGGACCAGAGGACTGTAACCAGCAATAACTCTGTGTTGGTCAGGTGTTGAAGGTGGAAAGGGGACACTCGATCTGTAGTTGTAGTAACCACTTAKGACCCATGTACCGAGGTGGCTTTAGAGCCTATGGAGAAAACAGTACTGAGCCCAGGACCAGACCGTAAGGCCAGCTGGAAAGCATCGTCTGCTTGATTTGTGGTCTTGGGGATTGAACCTAAGGGGTTTGTTAACGCTCACCAAGAGTCTCAGTTCCTCACTCCCAATAATTATCCAATTTTTTAAAGGAAAAAAATCAATGGCAGAGCAATTAACAAAAAGGTGAGAGAAGGATGTGGCATGCAGTGACAAGAAAATCCAGAATAGACTTCATAGAAAGTAAGTGTGTGAGTGTCACACATCCAGACTTTGACTGGAAGTGAGGATGGATGCAGTRCCTCACCTCCAGACCGCCACCTGACCTCTCCACCTTCCGCCCACAACCTGGGCGTGGGATGCCTGCGTACAGTGGTCCTTGTTTCCACAGTTTAAATGTGTAGGCTCTCAGCAAATTACACAGGCAGCCATATAACTGAAACAACCCAGAACTGTCCATAGACACCCCGCCTGCCCGGCATGGCCACCCCATCTCTCTCTTTCACACGTGCATACAGCAACTCCTGGGAAGAACCAAGCCAGGAGATGAAGTCAAGCCAAGATAGTACAGTAGGTCCCACAGCTGTCCAGAGCTCCTCAGGGTATCAGTGGAGTGTCAGCATGCAGGAAGTTAACCCTGAGTGCTAAACAGAAGRTATCCATCCCTGATGCCCAGTGGAAGGAGCTGGGTGTCAGTGTGCAGACACATTTTGGAAAATGCATTAGAAAAATATCTTGAGGTTGTTTATATGATAGGATCACTCTATTGGTCCTTTGTGCTACATGAACTATTTGGGACCATCCAAGATGGTATTTGAATACTGTATTATAGCAGGAATCCCTTACCACATTCTTCAGTACATGGATGCATAGGCACAATACTGAGGAATCTGGCAGTGGGTCTGTAGAACCCAGATTGTGCAGGGTGAGTAGGGGCAGCCTTGTGTAGTCTGTTTCTGCAACCTTATAGTTTTCTTTAATATATCTTTCAGCACCAGTCACCACACCACAAGAAAGCCTTTGGATACACAACTTCCACCTGAGTAGAATGATAATATCTGCCCACCAGAGTGTGTGGCACCAGGCAGAAGGGGACAGAAATGCACTGGACACTAGGAAAGCCATACCCTGTAGTGTGTGTAGCACACCAGCTACCTGCTACCCAGTAGAACAGACCTTGTGCCCTGGGCGGCTGTAGAGAATTCCATTTGCTTGAACTTAGAGTCTGCTGCTTGTTCAGTAGGAAGAGTGAAGCCACCATGCTTCCAGCACTTGGCTCTGAAACTTTAGTGCAAGGATRTGAAGCCTCCCTGTAGAAAAAAAYTGCGCTAGCTAACAGAAGCTGCTCTCATGCTGAAGTCTGTGTTTCGGAACARTGCACTCGTGCAGTGCTTGGATAGAAGACCTCCCCTTAAAGCTCCCCAGCCTTGGGAGGGCACTGCAGAGGCACTGCAGAGGGAGAGCCCTTCCTGCCTCGTACCTCGGCACTGCCTGCTCCGCACTGCTGCCTCCTCCTCTTCCTCACTCGGCTTCCTTCTCTTCCAGGCGCTGTGGCGAGCACCGAGGTGAAGATGAAGCTGCAGGAGTTTGTTCTCAACAAGAAGAAGGCCCTGGCCCACCGGAGCCTGAACCACTGCATTTCCAGCGACCCCCGCTACTGGTATGGGTAAGTGACCTGGGCCTATTCTCCGACCTATACTCAGCTCTGTGGACAGGGTTGAGTTTTTCAAAGACCACCTAATATAAGGGTGGCAGAGATACTGAGCCCCCAAAGCTGTCTAAGCAGACCCGAAGGGAGGAGGTCTGGGGTAGTGTATGTCATGGTCAGCTAGACGAAGCGTGGATCATCTTCAGATCACCAAGTGGCACTCCTGGCAGTGAGGACCTCTGGCCCAGTCATCCTTAGACAGCACTATGTTTAAGAGAAGCAAGAATGGAGGAGGCAGGAGGTGAGACCTTACATTATATAGAAAGGGTGGGGGAGTAGGGGAGGCGAGAAGGACCAGGAGTCTAGTATGGACATTGAAAACCCTAACAAGTATGAATAGGGACAGAAGCAGGCTGGAGGTCAGCATGGGCTTTAATGTGCAGCAACAGGTATATGTCAGTGGAGAGTACCATGTCCCTTTTGCCAGAGTCAAGGGAAGATAATGGAAATGACTTCTTTGTGAGCACAAACCCTTTTCACAGGTTCCACAGCCTTCCTGACTGTAGGCTTTTAGCAATCCTTCTAGAGTCTAATTTGCCCTGAGCCTATACTGTCATTTTATAATATGTATGTTGTCCTCTGGGGAATTGGAATTCTCTTTGGACCTGACAGCATCTTTATGATCCAGTTCTTGAATCCTTGAGAGAGATCTGCTTGGGCTAGAGCATGCATCTGAT
>BDUI01001595.1:31003-42325 GCA_002335545.1 Apodemus speciosus | reverse complement strand
GCCCACTGAGGAAACTTGGCCAGTTCTCACACAGAACACATGGCTAATTTGCAATAATTTTATGTTGCTCTTAGGGTCATTTCATCACTGGAAAGAAACAATAGGGTAATTTTCCTACATCAAAATGAAGTCATTAAATTTACTCAGGAAGAAAATAGCTTTTCTAGAGTCTCAAAATGRACAACTGTTTGTACTAAAGCCCCTCTGGTCCCACTGAAGTGGCCCGTTTATTTATTTACGTGGAAGACCTCAGTTACCAAGACACAACCTGGGGAGGAGAGGCCCTTCATTGTTACCTGGGTTCTGTGGCTGCACACACTGCATGTCTTCTGAAACAGGCTACTGGTCTTCATGTAGCTCAGAAGAGGGTGAAACAGGTGGCCTGTGAGAAGGAATGAAGAGCGATCGTGAGAGCCTCAGCCTAGGCTGTGCTCTGCAGCCTCTGCTGGAGAGGTCAGCCTGGGCTTCTGCCATGCAGGGGTTCTGTTGTCCTACCTTTGCATGTGGGAGTCAGGATGGTCAGGGGGAGGTAGCCAAGGATAGCCTTTGGGATGGTAATTTGAAGGTAGACACAGGGTGCAACTGGAAAAGGCAGTAGGGCCAGACAGGGCCTAGAAGAGATAGAGGGACCTAGGAAGAGGAAGCTTCCTAGACCAGGTTGGTGCTAGCTTGTTAAAGGATTGTCATCACATTAAGGAGCAAGGGGAGGACCACTTCTCAGAGGACGAGATAGGGCAGTCCAACTTAAGTCCTAGGGAGTTCAGTGGGTGGTGCTGTTACAAGAAAGTACAGGGCTCAAAGAGGCAGCTTTGCAGGGTGTGGGACTTGGGAGTTGTGTCAACAGCCCCAGGAGGGCAGTCACACTTAGATAGATGGGACAGGGAGAGCAGCTGACAGGAGGGGTTGTGGAGTTGTATTGAGCTGGGTGCAAGACTCAGGCAACAGGTAACCTCTCCRGTTGAGGAGTTATGGGGAAGGGAATCCAGGCCATACTTGGATTAAAGGAATAGCATCTGAAGAGGAAGGGGAAATGGGGGCCAGGAGCAGGAGGCAGGGGGAGGCCTTTGACTAGAGCTTTGTCCTGCTCAGGATGTTTAGTGAGGTCCCTGTGCAGGGAGGGCCCTCTTCCCTGAAGCAGTTTGGGATCAGGGTGGCTAGACAGGGCAGAACTTGATATCAAACACATCATCCAAGAAGACAGCTTGTTTTTATTGAGTTTGATGACACTGTAAGGATCCTGACCAGCCATCACGGTGGTGCACTCAGGTGCAGTGTCTGACTCATTAGGACACTGTGGCAGAASAGTCTTCAGATGAAGCATCAAACCACTCCAGCTTCACACATCATGTGGTGATTGCCAGTGAGATCTGAGCATAAAGGCTAAGACAACAAAATTCTAGAAGGAAGCATGAAGGAGGGGTTTCTTTCCAGTGGTTAAGAGCACTGACTTAGGTCCTAAGTTCAATTCCCAGCAACCACACGGTGACTCGCAACCATCTGTAATGGGATCTGATGCCCTCTTCTGGTCTGTGTACTCATATACACATAGCTACTCTGTACTCATATACATAACAAACAAATAGAGTCCTCCTAGAAAGAGATGACTAAAACTGTTTAAAACTAACCACACGTTCTGTGTAAGAACTAGCAGCATCTCTTCATCAGTGTCATGAGCTGTGACTCCATTACCTGAAACAGTTAGACCCCATCAACGTTAAAACAGTTCCTTGAAAGACACCTTTAAGAAAAAGGCAATCAGCTAGGCAGTGGTGGCACATGCCTTTAATCCCAGCAGAGACAGGTGGATTTCCATGAGTTTGAGGCCAGTCTGGTCTACAAAATGAGTTCCAGGACAGCCAGAGCTACACAACCCTTGTCTCAATCAGCCCCCCACCCCCACCCCCACCCCAAAGCAAACAGTAGACTAGACGGAAGCCCTCCAGTGCGCATCTGTAGAGTGTTGGTGAAGCTACTGCAACTTAACAAGCAGATGGCAAAGATGTGGACAGTTGGCACCACGCAATAAGCTGTGTGATTGCCATCCTAGTGAGACACCACTTCTCTCTCACCTACAGGACTGGCTTAACTCTAACAGACCAGGGGTAACAGGCCACACCCTTCCTGTAGACGGCCAGGGCAAGATTAAACAGTCTAATTGCAAATGGTTTAGCAGATCTAAGACTGGTACTGTGACCCAGCAGTGCACTTTTGGGTATTTGCCCAGGGATGCAAGTATACACCAGGCTTATACTCTGTGGTTCTAACAGAAATGACCCACAAACCCGTAGCAGGTGAGTGGCCTGAGAGGTTGGGCCACTATACCCTGCAATTATGTGGCAGTGTGGAGACCTCACATGTCCTGTCCTTAGGCAGGTCAGACACACAGCCATACCTCATGTAAAACTGGACTCAGCCGAGGGAAGCTAGAGATCACCAGCAAAGGGGCAGAAGGGATAGCTGGAATTGGGGCTGTTCATGGCCTGATTGGTGGTGGGAAGCCATGTAGTGTCCACAATTTGGGACTTAAAGTTCATCTGAGCCTGCACTGTGCAGTGTGGCTGTCCGTGCTTTAGCCCCCAGGCCTCTGGAATTGAGGCTTGCAGAAACTCCCAACCACACATTTCCATGAATAAGCTTCATGTTAATTATACTGAACTAGTATTTTTATATCTCAGGTTGCATAGAATACTAAAGTTAATTTTACCCATTTCTTTTTACTCATTTTTAAATAGCTTTAAATGTAAATTACATGTGTAACTCACACATTTCTGTTGGACTGTGATGTTTGCACTTGATTAACAATTTTAAATCACTAGTATAAATCTGATATAATGGGAAAGCCCATTATTGATAAATTTTAAATGTTTTATTTTGTGTTTTATTTCACATTCAAGGTGGTATTTAGAAAGAAAACAGCAGTTTGTTCTTCTGTCTTAAGTAAGACAAGTACTGCCTTTATTTTCTTCTTTTTTTGTTTTTTGTTTGTTTGTTTGTTTGTTTGTTTCAAGACAGGGTTTCTCTGTGTAGCCCTGGCTGTCCTGGAACTCACTCTATAGACCAGGCTGGCCTCGAACTCAGAAATCCACCTGCCTCTGCCTCCCAAGTGCTAGAATTAAAGGTGTGCGCCACCACCGCCCGGCTTCTGCCTTTATTTTCATCTATTTTTTACTTATTGTTTTTGGTGGTGCTGATGGTCCTGTTGGGAATTGAACCCCAGGCCTCATACATGCTAAGCAGGTACCTGTCCACTAATGGTATACTCCTAGCTCCAAAGACTTCCTTTTATAAGGCCTGGTAGTGAACCAGCACCTTCTTGTCCTGGCTTTGTCTGCATTCTAGACTAATTATCCAAGGTCAGAAAGCTGGTAGCAGTTCTTGGTCAGAGAGTTAGCAGTTGCTCTGTGGTCCTTACCTCTGGAATGCGGGGTTATGAGTCTGTGGGAAGAGGATTGAGTATGTAGTTATAAACTTGGATGGTAGGGATATACATAGGTGCAAGTGATGGGCAGGAAGTGTAGGCATTAGATTGAGCCAGGGGCGGGATTTTGATCTTGATCACACATCTGGATGCTTCTTCAGTGAGTTTCTTCCAAGGTAAGATGAGCTAGCCTGGCATCTGGAAGCCACACCAAGGCTATCTGCTGGCATTTCTTCCCAAGTGGCTGCCTGTTCCTGGCATGCAGAGGGGCAATGCCAAGCACCATGAGAGTCCTGCTGAGTATAGGTGAGCTGATTGTGAGGACACGAAGGTCCCCCTTCTGTAATCTCTGGACTCCCACYAAGGCCCCACTGACTGTCCAGGACCAGCTCTGAGAGCTGTGGGCCTGGCTTGAGGCAGGTGGTTCAGAGTAGCCTCTTGTTCCAGCTCGTTTACAGCTGTGACAGAAAAGTGGGTTTTAATATTGGCAGAATCTCGAGGGATGAGATCAGTGGGAGGAGATCTACTAGATCTGGAGTGGCCAACTTTTTCAACTCTCTCCTTAGTAGGAGAAGCCCTGTCAGGAAACGTAACAATTGTAGTTGTCTTTATTACATTTCTTTAAATTACCATATTAAATTACTTTCCTATAGTTGACTCTCTTTTTAGACTATACATGACACACTGCACGCGCGTGCGCAGACAGACAGACAGACAGACANTTTTTTTGTTTTTTGTTTGTTTGTTTGTTTGTTTGTTTCAAGACAGGGTTTCTCTGTGTAGCCCTGGCTGTCCTGGAACTCACTCTATAGACCAGGCTGGCCTCGAACTCAGAAATCCACCTGCCTCTGCCTCCCAAGTGCTAGAATTAAAGGTGTGCGCCACCACCGCCCGGCTTCTGCCTTTATTTTCATCTATTTTTTACTTATTGTTTTTGGTGGTGCTGATGGTCCTGTTGGGAATTGAACCCCAGGCCTCATACATGCTAAGCAGGTACCTGTCCACTAATGGTATACTCCTAGCTCCAAAGACTTCCTTTTATAAGGCCTGGTAGTGAACCAGCACCTTCTTGTCCTGGCTTTGTCTGCATTCTAGACTAATTATCCAAGGTCAGAAAGCTGGTAGCAGTTCTTGGTCAGAGAGTTAGCAGTTGCTCTGTGGTCCTTACCTCTGGAATGCGGGGTTATGAGTCTGTGGGAAGAGGATTGAGTATGTAGTTATAAACTTGGATGGTAGGGATATACATAGGTGCAAGTGATGGGCAGGAAGTGTAGGCATTAGATTGAGCCAGGGGCGGGATTTTGATCTTGATCACACATCTGGATGCTTCTTCAGTGAGTTTCTTCCAAGGTAAGATGAGCTAGCCTGGCATCTGGAAGCCACACCAAGGCTATCTGCTGGCATTTCTTCCCAAGTGGCTGCCTGTTCCTGGCATGCAGAGGGGCAATGCCAAGCACCATGAGAGTCCTGCTGAGTATAGGTGAGCTGATTGTGAGGACACGAAGGTCCCCCTTCTGTAATCTCTGGACTCCCACYAAGGCCCCACTGACTGTCCAGGACCAGCTCTGAGAGCTGTGGGCCTGGCTTGAGGCAGGTGGTTCAGAGTAGCCTCTTGTTCCAGCTCGTTTACAGCTGTGACAGAAAAGTGGGTTTTAATATTGGCAGAATCTCGAGGGATGAGATCAGTGGGAGGAGATCTACTAGATCTGGAGTGGCCAACTTTTTCAACTCTCTCCTTAGTAGGAGAAGCCCTGTCAGGAAACGTAACAATTGTAGTTGTCTTTATTACATTTCTTTAAATTACCATATTAAATTACTTTCCTATAGTTGACTCTCTTTTTAGACTATACATGACACACTGCACGCGCGTGCGCAGACAGACAGACAGACAGACAGACAGACAGACAGACAGACACACACACACACACACACACACACACACCATTCTGTGTTTGGAGGAAGACAAAAGGGATGCCAAGGACCCCATTAGCTTAGCATGTAAGAAGTCTTCAGGGCTGCCTTCTTAGATGTGCCTGAGAGTCCCTTCCATCCATTCTTTGCATGATACTCTTTCAGATATTTAAATATGCACCTGTGTTCCTCTGAGAGCTCCCCGCTCTAGGTTCACATAACTCCAGATGTGTGGATGCCAAGTACTGGATATTGAAATAAATCATTTAGCAAAGTCTAAACTAGAAAGTAAGCAAATGTGTTTCGAGGCATTAAGCAGAACTCCTGTACTCAAGACCACAGAATGTCTCATGTGTCATGATTCAGAGGAAGGGTTGGCTGCTGGTGCATCCAGAAAGGTTTGCTAAAGGCCATCTAGGATGGTCTCAGTGCCCTAGACGCTCTGTTCTTCCTCCTCTTCGGCTTCCTCTTCCTCCCCCCCACCTCCTTCTCTCTGCTCTGAGCATCCATCTAGCTGCATGCTTTCCATCTGGCCATTATTAGGACTTTGAGTTGTGCATGTTCATTGGAAGTTCATTGCCTACAGTAACTCCCAGAATAGAAATTTGAGATGCTACTGAGCTGTCCTTAAAAGGATATGGCTGAGGGATTTGTTGTAGTAGTCATGAGTGGTGGACATGTCCTTCAAAAGGAAAATCCTCAAGGGACCCTGTCCTTGGGGACACAGCTAATCAGAGGCATTACCAGCATCTGCTGGGAGTCCATGCTCACCCCATCTTCCTGTCTGCGCCTTTCCTGTGTTCTCTCATGCCTGGGCCCACTGACTTCCACTGCTTGCATCCTGAAGACACACCCTCTGAGGGCAGACTAATATAAGGATCCCAGAGGGTAGATCTGGGCAGAGAATGGGCCATAGGGCACACAGACGGGCTGTGGGCACTGCTGTTTGCTTGTTGGCCTGTTTGTTTCTGTTTACTCTTACTTACCTCTCCCATGGAGAAGAGGAGCTAACAAAAGATCAGATTTCAAAATCTGGTCCTGAGGCTTGGCGTGCCTGGGTATACTGATCTATCTTTGCCTTTTTCCAGGAAGACACAGCACAGCTCCCTTGACCAGAGCTCTCCACCCCAGAGTGGGGTGTCAGCCTCCTACAACCACCCCGTCTTGGGAATGTATGACGCCAAAGATGACTTCCCTCTTAGGAAAACAGGTTAGTGTGCAGTCTGCTCCCTGAATGCCTCCATCCTGATAGCAAGCCCAGTGAGCTCTGGTGAGCCACAGGCAGTGCCTTGACACCTTGTTTAAGAGACTGGCTTTTGCATTCAGACATCCCTTTAACAATGATGGTAAGCTTCTCAGTGTGGTTTATCCCAAAAGGAATGGGTCTCATGCATGCACTCCTGTATAGATCTTGGCCTCATCCCCTCTTGGGAGTATGCTCTGCCTACAGTCCAGAACAGTAGGGGAGTTGCAGGACTAATGACAGCTCCTGCGGATGGATGGAGCTGGCCAAGGTCAGGAGTCTGCATGGCCTTTGGGTAGTACCCAGAAAGGGATAAGCAAGGTGCCCAGAGTGAAGGCAAGTCCCATGAGAAAGGTGTGGGGACACCCCTCCTGGCCCCACAGGTTTATATATCAGCTATCTTATGGGCAAAGGATATAAAGGGGACTAGACTATTGTCAAAGCAAGAAGAATATGCTAGAACATAAGACAGTGCAGTATAGTCTTGCTTCCTTGGGTGATGGTTGTAGAGGATGGGACCTTAGAAAAGGGCTGGGATGGTTGTAGATAGTACATTGGGATGGCAAGAAGGTGGGCTTCCTAGAGGTTGTTCCAGAAGGCATGGAGCATCCCACCCACGCAGCCTCAGCCTGTATGGTGGAGGTGCAGCCCCGATCTGCAGWGCAGTGCCCAGATTTTTTTAGAAGTGAGATCTGACGGCCACGCCTGCTTTTACTAAACAAGTCCGTGAAATTCAGAGTTTCRCTTAGTTCTAAGCAAGGCTGCCCTAGCGTAATGGCTTCTTCACAGGGTGCCACAGAGATGAACAGGCTCACCTTTCATCTCTTCCTAAACTAGGAAGTTTCAGAGGWTACTACACTCAGTTGTGGTTTGGCGTGGCTGTGAGTAAACTGGAACCAGGAGCTAAGGGCTGAGTGGAGGGACATTTCAACTCAGCCTACAGAGGACTTGACTAATACTTGCAGTGTATGAGGTGGAATGGCCGTGTCAGGCTTGTTGCCTCTCAGGTGGGTGGGGTCTTCTACGGAAGGATGAAGACATGGTCTAAATGTAGAGTAGTCAGCTCTCACCAAAGGATAGGCACTCCTGAAAATACCCGTGGGGCACCTTCCTCCAGAGCTCAACAGGAACGGACTGAAGGCTGTCCTCCCTCCCCTACAGATAGTGGTGCTAGAGTTCAGTCACCTCCTGTTCCTAGTCTCAGAAGCCTTCGAGTCGTGGGTAGCCTGCTCCCAGAGAGATAGTCAGAACAGGAGACAGAATCCTTAACACCACTGCTGGTCACCACAGCCATGTGGCCCTCCGTGGATGTCCGCAGGGCTCTGAGCCTTCTCCACAAGCCTCAGCCCACTCCTGTTGGTTCTTGTGCATTTCTCTGGGGAATGTTGGAAGGCAGGCGACTACTAGATTGACTGCTGATGGTACAGCGCTCCTGTAGACCCCACTCCCTGAGAACAGAGGAACGAGTATTTCTCTTACTCTGGAAAGACTTCAGGAAACCTTAATTAAGGTTTGGTTACATCCCAAGTTTTTAAGAGGCACCATCAGTACAATGGTATTAATAAGATGGATTCCAGAAAAGCATTTAATTTCCTACAGTATTCTGGGAGTGGCCTGCGATATACTGGACATGGCTTCTTCCAGCCCCTGATGTTGCCAAGGCTAAGTACACTTCTGTGTATTTTTGATGAAGTGGTGCTACGAAAGACACAGTCAGTGAGTGATAGTCCCTTCATGAGGTGCCATGGTCAAGTTACAGTGACAGTCTCAAATATTTGAAGAGTTCCTGGCTCTGACTTTATATTAATTCCTGGTGATCTTGCTTACAGTTTGCCCCTCTCAGTCCTTAAAGGATTTTAATCTTTATTCAAAGTGAAAGAAACCCTTAACGATCTCGTGCTGATTTCTTCTACCCTCTAGGCATAGTTGCTTGGTCCTTGGTGGACTCCCTGGGGTGGCAGCTCACTCCTGTGTTGTGCCTTGTCTTCCCTTTCTCATTAAAATACYATGTAGCCTGCCTGAGCTTCTTCATGCCCGGAGCTAAGCTGCCTGAGTCCAGCCCCAGCTACTTCACACATCCGTGGCTTAGGAGACACTCTTATCTCCACCCCACAGCTGCTCTGAGGAGCAGTGAGGGAGTCAAGGAAGACCTAGAGGAAGGCTTGGCTCCACTCCCCTCAACTCTTAGGTGGTCTGGACGCCTTCTACCCTGGTTTCCTACCAAGCCTCCCTCTCAACTCCACTCAGCGGAGGCCACATGGAAACCACTCAGCTCAGGCCTGTACACTGCTGTGTGTACCTGCTGAGGGGCAAGCTCACCCCCAGGCCCTGCTGCTCAGAGTTTTTCAAATCCAGGCTCTGGTCTGGCCTCTCCCATAGCCCAGCTCTGACTTCCTTTCAGAGGCCTTGTTCTTTCTGTATTATTGACAGACAGCAGTGGTGTCTCTGCTGCAGGATCCCTCTTCTACCAGAATTCTGCCTCTGGTCCCCAGTGAGGTAGAGCCTGGTCCCTTCCCACTCTCTGGCCACTCTGAAAAAGTACCCTCGGGGCTGGAGAGATAGCTGAGTGGTTAGGAGAGCACTGGCTGACCTTCCAGGTTCTAGTCCCAGCAGACACATGGCAGCTCACAAGCACCTGTAACTCCAGTCCCGTGGACTCGGATGCCCTCTTCTCACCTTGGAAGGCGCTGTTTGCATGTGGCACACCCACATATATGCAGGCAAAACACACGTCCCCATAATAAATTACAAGAGAAAAGCAATAACTTTTTAAGTTATTCTCACTGGGTTTCTGTGGCCTTTTAAAAGCATTAACTGCTCTTTTTTTCCAATACCCTCACAAAAGCTGAGCACTCGATTGGCTCACTCATACTTACCCTCATTGGCAGGATCCTTCATAGAGTTTTTGCTTGTCATGGTCTATTTTCTTTTGTAATCACAAAATCCCCAAGACCAAAAAAAAAAAAAAAAAAAAAAAAAAAAAAAAAAAAAAAAAAAAAAAACGTATGGAAAATAATAGTTTAGCTGACTCTTGGTTCTGTAAACCAGGGAACTTAAGAACACAGATCCCAGTATTCACTCAGCACTAGATTGGTAAGGCAAGAGACCTTTCTAAGGTTGGGTTTCTTTCTCTTCTTGTGAACCCATCAGACCCTGCCTTCACATCTCTGGGAAGCTGTTTAAGAGGCCACTTAGTCCCACTCTGCCTAAGAATCCCAAACCTGCACTTTGCCTCATCTGTTTTCCAAAAAAAGATTCAGATTTGCCCACAAGTCCCAAACCAGAACAGAAGTTCTCCCAAGGCCTCCTCCTCATAACCCTGGCCTCTCTGAGTCTTGATTCATGGGGAGGATGAGAGTAATGCCACACGGAGTTAGGGAACTTCTCAGAGAGGCAAAGGTGACATTTCACTGCCTCAGAATGAGTGTTGCCCATGCTTGAYAGGAGAAGGGGCTCTGGCACGTTGGCTGCCTTACCACTCCCAGGCTGTCCTGTCCTGAGAGCAGGTGGCTRCAGAGTCCACGCCCTTTCCCATCCCACACTAAACTGTGAAGCTCGTGGCTTGTACCACCCCCGGAGCAGGGATGAAGTGGGTCTGCAGTTTCCTGAAGAGGATGGAAGTCTGTCCTGGCCTCACAGATGCAGATTCTTACATGATCTGTCTGCACAGGAGAGCTGCTTACAAAAACCAAACCAGTCCCAACCTCAGCTGCACCCTTAGCCAGTGTCAGCAAAGAAGGTCAGGGTCCGAGCTGTGCCTCAGAGTAGAGAAGCCACCTAGCCAGTCCTTCACCCTGTGCTTCAGAGCATCAGTTACCCTTCACAGCGGATGCTGGGGTCTGAAGCTGCTGTCTGCTTCGGGATGGTGAGATGCRGGTGTCCTCAGGTGGACAAGGAAGTGGGTGATTTGGAAGCTGTGATGATGTCACAGGTGACAGCCTTGAAAGGTACCTTTGTCAGCTCTCCTTAGGTTTCAGAGCAGTACTACTCTAAAGTTATAGATGAATTGTTTAGGAGACCATTATTTAAGAGACATCCTCATTGAGTGACTGTCATGCTTCAGTGGTTTCTTACTATGCCCAATAAATCAGTGACACTGTGGTAATGTCCTCAGGGTAGAATGGAAGCACACATATTGTCCTGGCCCCCAACCTACTGCATCCACTAATGAGGCAAACAGAAGCTTGTATCCACTGACAGAAGAGCCCTGCCTTTTAGTCCATACTTAAGTGGAGATTTACCAGCTGTGCATATTTTAAACCACCAGTGTGACGCCCATGACCCCAGCTGTGTCTGCCTGGCTATAACGACATCTCCTTCCATACAGCTTCTGAACCTAACCTGAAATTACGGTCAAGGCTTAAGCAGAAAGTAGCTGAGAGACGGAGCAGCCCCCTGTTGCGCAGGAAAGATGGCCCTGTGGCCACTGCTCTAAAAAAGCGACCCCTGGATGTTACAGGTATGTCAGGGAGCAGGTAAGCCCCGACCCTAACACACACCCTGCACTCAGACACCTCTAACAGTGTGTCTCAGCCGAGCCCAGTTTCCTTATGCTGTCCTGCGGAGTGGCGAAGCACATGCCAGACCCAGCCTCTTAGGAATGTGGGGCTTGAGTGGCTGGCTGGGTCCTGTTTCATGGCTCAGTTCCCTCAGAGGGCTGCCATTGGGCCCAAGTGAGAGAGCTATCTTACCTGGTGTTCACAGATTTTCTGAAGTTAGGTTTAAAACGTCCCTTCCCTTTAGTGGTGAT
>BDUI01001594.1:65677-77771 GCA_002335545.1 Apodemus speciosus | reverse complement strand
GGGGGGGGTGTTGGGGTACAGGATGGGTTAAGTTTTCCCCTTAAACTATAGCTGCTTTGCCCAACAGTGTGTGTATCTGGAATAAAATATCTCTATCTTTATCTCTATCTTTATCTCTATAAAAATATCTTTATCCAAAGACTAATTTCTTCCAGGAAAAATACAATCTCAGAAACAACACTTGACCACATGAGAAATTAATATTCTCCCTCTAACTGCACTCATAGCTCAGCTTCCTGTGAAAAGACACTCTGACCTTGTGGCCTCAAGGGAATATTTACCTCCCCAGTCCCAGGTTAGAAGCCAAGATAGCCTTCATTTACTTAATTACAAAAACATGTGGCTCTGAGTTGTTTGGAAGGGAAATAGGAGTGGTCATGAGAGGGCCCAGARCAGGGTGGGGCCACAGAGCAGGGTGGGGCTGCCTATTCAAAATGTTTTTTTCCTAGGTCAGTTTGTTCCCCAACCGAGGAATAATAACTCTTCTCCTCTTCCTCCTCCTCTTTYTCCTCCTCGTCTTCCTCCTCCTCCTTTTAAATTTCACATGCATTGGTGTTCTGCCTGCATGTATGTTTGTATGAAAGTGTTGGATCCCCTAGAACTGGAGTTACAGACAGCTGTGATTTGCTGGGGTGCTGGGACTTGAACCTGGGTCCTTTGGAAGAGCAGTCATCTCACCAGCCCCACAATTTGTTCTTTTACATGCTTGAAGTTATATGATTTTTTTTGTCCTCTTGTTTTCTACAAGAGCATGAGCATCCTCCTAAGATTTTGTTGTTGATGATGATATTATCATCATTAAACACAAGGTCTCTAGTAGCCCAGGCTGGCTCCACACTTGCTATGTAGCTGAGGATAACCTTGAACTCCTGATCCTCCTGCCTCCATATCCCATGTTCTAAGATTACAGACCAAACTCAATTTCTGTGATGCTGGGACTGAACCCAGGGCTATGAGCAAGCTAGACAAACCCTCTATCCATCGAGGTACATCCTCAGCTCCCTTCCAAGTACTTAAGGTTCTCTAAATGTCTTGGCTTATATGAATATCATTTTTAGGTTTTGATTGCTTGTTTTTTGAGATGCTAGAATTCAAACCCAGAGATTCACCTGCCACTGCTGCCCAAGTAGTGGGATTAAAGGTGTGTGCTACCACCAGCTAGAAGCACCTTTTGTCTGTCTGTCTGTCTGTCTGTCTGTTTATTTGTTTTTTGAGACAGGGTTCCTTTGAGTAGCCTTGGTTGTCCTGGAGCTCACTCTGTAGACCAGGCTGGCCCCAAGACACAGCATCTAGCATACACATGGGCCACTGTGCCTGAGGACAGGAGTGGAGAGGCCTGCAGTAGCCAATTCCTAACTTTGAAGTGTGTGAACCACATCATCACTATGACCTCCAGAGAGGGCTGGACCAAACAGGTCTTCAAGCTGACAGGACAGGAATAGGACACCCAGCTCCATGTGAAATCACAAGCCACAGCAGAGGCTAGCTGTGGAATATTCCAGTCCTCCCAACCCACACCATGCCTCCCCATTTTACAAAACATTAAACCATCCATATGCCAAAGGCACATCAGTGTCATCTTACAAATGTCCAGGAGCCGCCTGTCCCTTTCTGCTCATACCAACCTCTGAGTGCAGGAGAAACCTCCCCACGGGCCAGCGGCCTCTGGTGTTCTCGCCTCATTTCTGTCCGGTCCCCAAAAGGCCAGGAATCCTCTTTCTAATATGAGGACTGATTTGTAAATGGAACAGATTATTAATTCCCTCTCCTCCTTTATTTTTTTCTGGAAACAACACCAAAGTAAGAAGGAACTGAGGAATTAAAACATAAATTTCTTTTTTTTCCCCTGAAAATAAAATACACCTAAAATATATCAGAGGTACAAATAGCAGAGGGGCCAACAAGAATAGGGACCCACCTGCTGGAAACAGAACTGAAGGAAGAGGAGGAGGCAGTGTCAGGGACAGCCCGTGAAATACTAACCCCGAAGTGGTGGGCACACCTGCACATGCGATGCTTGTGGCATATCGTACTGGTGGTGTGGATGCCACTGAGGACTAAATAAAATCCGTTTCTATGACAACTGAGGTCTCCAGGGACCAGAGAGAATCCACGTTCATCAGCTCTGACTCACAGGAGAAATTTTGCCAGTGTGGAAGACAATCTTGACCTCTCTCACACTGGAGGTCCATGAGGAAGAAAAAGAAAAACTTGCTTTGGGCCAGTGGGATGGCCCGGGGATACCGGTACCTGCCAATGTGAGTTCCATTCCTAGGTCCTGCAAGACAGGAGAAAACCAATCCTGCAGGTTCTCCTCAACTGCCATGGCACCGTTCGTGCAGGAAGCCGACCTCTGACCTTCACACATGTGCCCTGTCGCACATGCCCCGACACACTCACCCACCCATCCCAAACAAAACAATAAGTAAATTGTTGTTTGAGACAGGGTCTCTTCCAACCCAGGCTGGCTGGCTTCTGGTTGCACTGTGGCCCAGGCTGGTCTGATCCTCCTGTTTCTACAGCACAGGTATTCTGTGGATTTTCTTTTGGCTTCTTACCAGTTTTCACTGTATTTCCCACAGAGGTTATTTTCCCCTTTAGTCTTACATTTTTTGACTTCGTATATGAAAGACAAAGAAGATTTGTTCATATGTGTATTAAGTATCAATGAAAGGAAACCCAACACATTGATAACATGACTTGCTTATAGAATAGGAGGGAAAGTTACAAGGAAGGCAGGGCTAGAAAAGGAAATCTTCACTTTGGGGTTGTTAGGTTTGTTATTAGCATATCAAGAATGCAATCCCTACCCCTCTGACGTATACAAAATCACAAGTCTGTATGTTAATCCCTTTTGAGATTTAAAATGTTTTCATTATTATTTCAATTGTATTCATATATGTGACTTTGTGTAGGTATGTGCCTATGATTGCAGGTGCCCAGAGAGACCAGAAGAGGGCGTCAGAGCAACTGGAGCTGGAGTTGCAGGCAATTGTGAGTCGCCAACTATGGGTGCCAAAAGCCTAACTCTGGTCTTCTGGAAAAGCAGCAAGTGTTCTTAACCACTGAGCCATCTGTCCAGCCCATGGCATTTTTAAAAAACGTTTTCTTAGGACAAAGAACACACATCTCAAAATGGCTTACTAGAGAATGATCACAGAGTTCATTGCACAGCAGGACACTCAAGGCTGAAAGGGGACTACAGATGTAAACCAGGAAAGACCGCCTGCTGGATGGCTTCTGGTGATCTGCCTGCCTTCCTACTCCAGCCTCATCTCTCAAGTTTCAGCCCACGGTGCTCCTCCAGGGACCCGGAGTTCTAAGCAAGAGCTTCCCTCTAGAATCTTAGCACCAGCTGTTCCCTCCTACGCCCTCCCCTCTGGCTTATGCTGTGTCCTACTTTCCGTTGCTGTCAGAAAATACCCTGACAAAAACAACTTAGGTAAGATAGGGTTTATTTTAGCTCACAGTCCCAGGTTACAGCCCATCAGTGTGGGGCAGTCACAACAGCGCCTTGAGACAGCTGGCTTAACATCACAGCACTGTCAAGAGCAGAAGGAACCTGAATGCATGCATGTACAGCACAGCACAGTCAAGAGCAGAGGGAACATGGATGCACACGTTTGTACTTCTCACTTTCTCCGATCTTCCACAGTGCCTAAGGAATGGCGCCCCCCCCCCAAGATAGACTGGATCTTCCTGTCAATCAATATAATCAAGACACTTCCCATTATACAGGTTCTCGGGCCAACCCGATCTAGACAGCCCCTCATTGAGGGTCTTCTCAGGTGATTCTAGATTGTGTCAAGTTGACAATTAAAAGCAACCACCATATGCTCATGTGCTTCCAATGTGAAATTCCATCTGCCGTACTTGTAGCATCAATTCTAAAATGCAGACACCCGAGGCAAGCAAATATAGGAGATAGCTTGGTACCCTGGGACCCCATTTGATTTGAGGTTATTCACAGATCCCTCTTGTGATAGTGAACTTGGCAGGCTAGCTACACATACTAAGCACGCACACCCTCTCTGAACCACACACCTCATGACCTTCAGAATCCATCACCTTCTTCAGGCTACAAGTGTTCCCATAACCGAATGACAGCATGCGTTTCCCCATCCCTCGTAGCAATCACACTTAAACACTTCCTATCCAAGTGTGTTCCTGTGTATCCCATGGGAAGAATAGAAGAGTCACTGTGGTCTGAGTTGGTTTGGGGTATTTGGGGTGCATGTACAGTAAGGCACAGCTGTGTGCCCTAAAGGCTTCTTGGGGAGAATCCTCTATTCATCATCTTATGCCTAAGCACGATTGGGCGTGCATATGATTAAAATTAGATGGAGCATGGGAAGGGACATGTGCAGTAGAGAAATAATTATAATTCAAAATAGAGAACCACCCAAACTCTGTGCCTTAGCAACCAACAGTTCCTTCTCTTGAATACTGTAAAAGGAAGCCCCGGCAATAATCAGGGCCCTTGAGTATCTTCACCTGTGGCCTGCCTCCAACCTGGGCAGTGTAGCCTTCTTCAGTTTTGCTTTATCTTCTCCTCCTCCTCCTTCTATCTTCTCCTCATTCTTCTTCTTTTCTCAAATCAATTCTTTAGCTAAGAGTCCAAGAACCTGAAAAATATGAACCCCGACCTGCTGGTAACATATTCCCCTCTGCTTTGTTGTTGTTGCTATGGTGGAGGTGGTGGTGGTAGTGTCTGTCTGTGTGTGTGTGTGTGTGTGTGTGTGTGTGTGTGTGTGTGTGTGTGAGAGAGAGAGAGAGAGAGAGAGAGAGAGAGAGAGAGAGAGAGATTTCAGACAAGATCTCTTTTAGCTCAGGCTAGCCTGGAACTTACTATGTAGCTGAGAATAAACTGAGTTCCTAATCCTCTTTCTCTCCTGAGTGCTAGGATTACAGGCATTCACCACCACATCTCAGATACACTAGGCCACCACTCTACCCACTGAGTTACATCTTCACACACACACACCCCCCCCCCGCCCCACTCCATTTTTATAACGCTGAAATTAGAATGTGTCTTATAACCCTCGGCCCATTACAGTTCAGTTGGCGGTGTCTTTCCCAGCAGAACATAAATTAAAAGCAAATCTTTCAGCAGAGGCGTCTTAGAGCCAGTGTCCTTGTTATCACACTCTTCCCGAACTGCCCCACTTCCACAGCCTGCTTTCACTAACGAGAATTACCTCCGAGGGAAGAACCGTTTCCCTGTCTCTCACTAAATTCCCCAGGGCGCTTGCTGGAAGCTGCTAGTTACACAGTAAATGTTTTCTGAACTGCACAAATAGAAGCAGCCAGCGACAACAACTTCTTTGAAAGCACATTGATTGTGCTTGATTCTACTGAGGCCCGAGGCTGTGAGCTGTATAAGGCTTGAAATGAAGTAGACATTCCAGGGGTAGGGAGTTTCTCCAGGGTGTCTGTGGCCACTCTCTTCTCCTGAACAATACTTACTATCTGTGTCTTCCAGTCTCCACAAACAAGCGTGACAAATGAACGAAGAAAATCAAGTTTCGTATACAACAAATATTTGTTTCTAACAATAGCATTGATCTGTAAGGAAAGTAAATTAAAAGTGTGTGTGTGTGTGTGTGTCTGTGTGTGTGTCTGTGTGTGGTGTGTGCATAATACTCTCATACTGAGTATGATTTCATATTCACTTTCCCTTTTATTCTGTGTTATGTGGTGGGGGAGGCCTACATCCATGCTACAATATTCATGTCGAGGTCAAAGAATAATTCGTAGAGTCTGTTCTCCATCTGTCATTGGCACGTACCTGGGATCAAACTCAGGTCATCAGGCTTAGCGTCAAGCACCTTGGCTTACTCCATGAGCTACCTTGTCAGCCCCTGAAGTTTTAGCTCATCCTTGACTGGCTTTACAGGGTAGAAGTGAGAAATGGAAGAAACACTTTTCTTTGTTCATTCAGCACTACCCATATATCAAACACTCAGTGTTTGCGCACAGTCTTCCCGATGCTGGGAATAGCACAGAAGACAGATCAAAGCCTCTTTCCTCTTAAAATTTACAATCTAACGACAGTTCCAATAGTATACACATAAACGGGGTCACAACATGTCAGAAGACCGATTGCCATCAAGGTAACATGAACACAGAGCATTTTATTACAGCCGTGGGTGTTCAAGCTTACCTGGCCAGAACAACCACCAATGACCACTTTAAAAACAGATTTTTTAGGGGCTGGAGAGATGGCCCAGTGGTTAAGAGCACTGACTGCTCTTCCAGAGAGCCTGAGTTCAATTCCCAGCAACCACATGGTGGGTCACAACCATCTGTCATGGGATCTTCTGGTGTGTCTGAAGACAGCTACAGTGTACTCATGTACATAAAAAAAAAMAAAAAACAGACTTTTAGGGTGCTGGAGGGGGGAGCCTGGGGTTAGAGGGCTTGTGGAAGAAGCATAATGACTAGAGACAGATCCCAGAAACCATGTTAATTCCGGGTGTAGAGGCCTGCCTGTAATTCCAGCCTTGGAAAGTAGACAGAGGATCCCAGAGCAAGCTGGCTGAGGAGACGAACCCTAGACTAGCTCTGTCGGTGAGCTCTGAGTTTGATGAGAAACCCTTTCCACAATAACTTGGAAGAGTGATTAGGGGTGATTTCTGATCACCTCTGTTTTCTACATGCATGTGCACATGCACCTCCATACATGCAAAACCGTAAGAGTAGCACACAGACACATACATAATACATACATACACACTCGCACACATGTACACAAGGGAAAAAAACAGAATTTTTTAGCTCGGGCATCATAGAGGACACCTGTAATCCCAGCATTTGGAAGGCTAAGGTAGGGCCAACCTGACTTTCAAAAATACCCCCAGGACTACACAACTAGACCGTATCTCAAAATAACAACAACAAAATATTTTGGGGGTTCATGAGTCCAGACGCAGGGAGAGGCCTATGTAGAATGATCAGACAGGATGCTGTGTGTGAGTCTTGTGCTGGTGGTGCCTGGACTGGCTGGAAGGTTTGGAACCCCGAAACATGGCAGAATCACAGGGAGAACTTTGACAATATCTGATGCCCAGGCTCCACCCTGCTAGATTATGATGCATCTGGGAGGAGTCCTGAACATTTGTACTTACAGTTTGCTGGGTATGGTGGTCCACACCTACAATCTCAGCCCTTGAGAGGCGGAGGCAGGGGAATCAGCAAGTTCAGTGTCATCCTCTGCTGCATATGGACTTCAAAGCAAGCCTGGCCCTGGTGCACTCAGTCAACATAGAGTTGAGAGGTAATCAACTCGGCTAGGCAGAGCCCAGGCTTAGGTTCCTCGTTACTGCCTCAGACGGGGTACGGGGGAGCAAGCCTGTGATCCCAGCACTTGAGAAATGGATGCAGGAAGACTAGAAGTTCATAGTCAGGGCTGGGGAATGGCTCAGCAGTTAAGAGCACCCACTTACTGCTCAGTGCCAGCACCCACATCAAGCAACTTACGACTACCCATAACTCCAGCTCCTCCAGGGCACCTTCATGCAAATGGTGCACTTAACTTCATGAATGCATGCACGCATGTGTACAAATAAATAAATGCATCTCAAAAGAAGTTTAAAGTCATCCTTGACTACATAGGGATGTCAAGATGAGACCCGAGACCTCATCTCAAAAACAAAACAAAACAACAAAACAAAACCAAAAGAACAAACTTCAAAACAGGGCCTTTAGTCTTGGAAGCCAGGAATATACTCCTCCCGGATGGTGGAGGTCATGATCTGATACTCTGCAGCTGGCTTCTGCCCGGAGCCAAGCATTCAGCTCCTATAAACAGACGCTTGCCTATGTCTAAGGTTAGATGTCTTAGGAGTGTCATGGTACCTCAGTGTGCCCTGGTATGACTTAATATGTGAAAGACCCAGAAGTTCATCCTCTGGACTGAAAAAAAAAGTCTTCATATCTTTATCTCTATGCCTCTGATGGCTGACCTAGAGACTGACTCCTTAGTATGCAGTTTTATGCCTTGCCCTTGACTCCCCCTAAGATCTGCTTCCTCTGCAGACCCAGGGCTGAGAGCAACCCCTATACTAACACTTCATCTAGACCCAGCCTCCCTGCTTCTCCTCACAGCTGTGACAACCTGCTGCGACACCAAGGCCCCAGCACAAACCATTTTCTTTTAGCTGTTTCTTTGAAAAGCCCCCGTATGTCATTTTCATTAGGAACTTCAGTTGGAAATCCCGTAAGGCCTGCCAGCTGCTACGCCAGGAACCCAATAGACAGACACCCCAAACAGCTCCCCCATAAAAATAAAACACGTTATTTTCTCCCTTCAGCTGAGAAATTTCCAGGATCGTGCACTGTATTCTTACACCTGCTGTCAACAGGAAGAGAAGAGCAGCCCTGCAGGGTATGTGACTGAAGAACAGCATTCTTTTTTTTTTTTTTTTTTTTTTTTTTTGTGGTCGACCTCCAAGGGCCCTCATGATCTACGATATTGAACCTCAGAGGGGCATCAGGCTAGTTTCCTGATGAGCAAATAAGGTATCATGGTGGTTCCTTTTGATTATCAACTTGAAGAAATTTAGAATCACCACTCACGTGTCTGTGAGGTTAGATTAACTGAGGTAGGAAGACCTGTTGTAAATACATACAGCATCAGTCCATGGACTGGGGGCCTGGACTGAGTAAAAAACGAGAAAGTGTTGTCTCTGTCTCTCCCTCTCCCTTCCTCCCTCCCTGTGTGTGTCTGTCTCTGTCTCTGTCTGTCTGTCTGTCTGTCTGTCTGTCTGTCTGTCTGTCTGTCTCCGTCTCTTTCTCTCTCTGTGTATGTGTATCTCTACCTCGGCCTCTGTTTCTCTGTATGTGTAGCTGCCTGTTTCTGTGTCTCTGTCTCTGCGTCTCTGTCTCTTTCTCTCTCTTTCTCCCCCTCTCTCTCCCAACTGTAAATACAATGTAATTAGCTGTCTCGTGTTCCTGGCGCCATGTCTTCTCTGTCATAATGGACTATACTCTTGAACCGAAGTCAAAGTTAAGTCTTCTCTCTCCCCCTCCTTCTCTCTCTCCCTCCCCCCTCCCTCCCTTAAGTTGCTATCAGGCATTTGGTCACAGCATCAAGAAACATGACTCCCAAGAGCCTGTGTGTCTGCAGTGTCTGCTGTGTGGAGCCTGGAGCAGTGAGTACTGCGGGCTGGGTGCAGTTGGAGGCTGTGATCGCTGTTGCCTCTTCTCTGCCTTTTGGTATTTTTCTTGCAGAGAAGCGATTATGTGGGGAACTTTTTAAAATGTCATTGCTCCGTGGGCTGGAAAAGGCCGTCCTGCTGATTGGAACACTGGTTTGCAGGAGACGGAGTGGTGCTGTTGACATTTGCAGAGGCTTCCCATCTAAACTTTAAAACGCTTTGCAGAGCTAATCCTGCTGGCAGTGGCTACCGGTGATATTTCTATGGTGATCACAGACACCCAGGGAAAGGGCTCGATAATTGGTTTCCTCTAGGGGACCAGCAAACTTAGGTGGGGGCCAGGTTCACTTTAACACAGAGGTTGGCGTGGATGGAGAGGAGAGTCACCTGTGTAGAGCACGCAAGGTCTCAATAAGCTTGCCAGGCTGAACCCTGTGAAGGAATGAATTCTCTGCCTCTCTGCAGTGCTATCTGGTTTGCTGAGGATAACTGGCTAATTTCAAATACTGATGTACTGCCTTTGAGCACTGTGGTGTGTCATTCCCAGGGCCAAGTTCTGAAGATAAAATTGTGAGGCAAAACAGACAAGGAATCTCTCTGCCTTCTGAGATCTCAGCATAGAGAAAGGGTCAGAGCAGAAATGGGTACACCTGTCTACTGCAGACCAGGAATCAGCTCTGAGCCTTGAGTCTGCACTCGTTATGACCCTTGTGGACTGGAAACTGGAATGGAGAATGGGGAGGGTCCTGAGAGAGTGAAGACCAATGTCTAGAAGTCAGGACTCTCAAGTCTTCGGGTACTAGGGAGKGAGGGCTGGCCACAGAGGACTTAATAAGAAGTGGGTAGAGTTGGTGCCTAGAGACAAGGGACAAGTCTGGGAATGGGACAGTAATAGGGAGGTACCCACTGGCTTTATTGGTCTCGTGGCTAATAGGTGGGTTAGAACGCCACAAGAAAAAGACACAGTCTGCCACTCAAATATTTCCAGAGCCTCAGAAGGCAGAAGCAGGTGGGTCTCTGTGAGTTTAAGCTTAGGCATCCCAGGCCAGCCAGAGCCACATAGTGGGACTTTGAAGAAGAAGGAGGAGGAGGAGAAGAAAGAAAGAAAGGAAGGAAGGAAGGAAGGAAGGAAGGAAGGAAGGAAGGAAGGAAGGGAGAAAAAATAAAACTTTCATAAGGTAAAAATTCAGTCTTTGGTAGAGAGAATTTCATTATTAAATTACATACATGGAAAATGTACGAGTTCTTAAAAGTCTTAACGTGTCATTTCCTCAACRATCTCAAAGAGCTTGCGCCATCTTTGGTGGAATGCTTAAGCCAGATTAGCTCAGGTGGGAGAGCGCTTGCTTGTTATCAGGGAGCCCTAGACAGGAGGCAGGAGGATCAGAAGTCCAAAGTCATTTCTGGATACACAGGGAGCTTGAGACCAATCTAGGCTGCATGGCTAGGCTAATTTCTCAGCAAAGGAAATTAGTTGTCGAAGTTCTCTCTCATCTGTGTTGCTTTTCCATGGGAAGCTGGTGGGAGGCCTCAAACTCAGGACAAATGGCTAACTGACGTGCCTATTTAACATATCAGATTGAAAACCACCAGTCACCAGTCTCTCTCAGCATCGCCAGTACCTGTTACAGCTCCCCAGCTCCTCTGAGGGGAAACTCCACCTGCACATACGCCAATAGATAAGTTTGTATAGATGCAAATATGGGTGTATTACATATGCTGGATATATGTATGTCTGTACATAACTTTTTGTGTTTTCTGTAATTGAGATCATATTATAAGTATTGCTGCTTTACGTATTACTGTCTTGAGCTTTCTACCATGTCTGTTGTTCTGTAGTATTTTGTAAACTGTGAGTTTATTGTGGTTTATTTAATCTTCTATGAGTAATAGTTCTTGGGGATGGGTGCTATTAGAAGCAATGACTACTGTCTTTTTATTTGTTTGTTTAAAATTTTCATTTTATTTTATGTGTATGTGTGGTTTTGCTTGCATGCCTATGCACACTATATGTGTGCTCAGAGCCCAAGGAAGTCAGAAGAGGGCATTGAACCTAGAAATGAAGTTACGGATGGTTGTAAACCGCCATGTGGGTACTGGAAATTGAACCTGGGTCCACTGCAGGAGCAACAAGTGCTCTTACCCTCTGAGCCATCTCTAATCTCCCTATGGCGACTGTCTTTTTAAAAATTAACTTAATAAAGGTTTTTTATTTATTTTAAACTGTTYTGGATTTTTAAGACAGTTTGTTTCTCTTTGTAACAGCCCTGGCTGACCTGGACCTCACTTTGTAGACCAGGCTAGCTTKGAATTCATAGAGATCCACCTGTCTCTGCCTCCCAAGTGCTAGGATTAAAGACACGTGCCACCATGCCTGGCTGAATTACGTTGTTTTTCCATGTGCTTATTTATTGTGAGGGACAGGTACTTGCCAAGGGCTCTCTGTGGCAGCCAGAGGGCAAGCTATGGGCCTGATCCTGGGGGACCTGGTGATGACCATTGGGTGGTGGCAAGCACCTTTCCCTTCTGAACCATTTCAGCTGCCCCAGTTACTGCCTTTTAAAACTAGCTTATTTGTTTCCAGTTTCCACCTCACACCAGTCAGAATGGCTAAGATGAAAAACTCAAGGGACAGCAGTTGCTGGAGAGGATGTGGGGGGAAAGGAACACTTCTCCATTGCTGGTGGGTTTGCAAGCTGGTAAAAGCCACTCTGGATTGGCGGTTCCTCAGAAAATTAGACATGATACTACCAGCAGACCTAGCTATGCCACTCCTGGACATATACCCAGATGATGCTCCTACATGTAATAAGGACGCATGCTCCACTATGTTCATAGCTGCCTTATTTATGATAGCCAGAAGATGGAAAGAACCCAGATGTCCCTCAACAGAGGAATGGATACAGAAACTATGGTATATATACACAATGGAGTAC
>BDUI01001593.1:86757-118534 GCA_002335545.1 Apodemus speciosus | reverse complement strand
GAGGGAAAAAGACATATGGGACATCTGGGGGGCGGGGAAACCAGAAAAAGGGAAATGAAATGTAAATAAAGAATATATCCAATAAAAAAAAAAAGAATCCACTGCCTTACCTTCTAAACCAACTATTTGGCAGCATTTGGGAAGCAAGATAGTCTGATGTTAGTGCAGACAACAAAATAGATGAGCTAACATTTGATATAAATAATACACAACTTAAATCTAATACTACTTCTGTTGTATCAAATGTCCTTCTGTGTTTTTACAGTGGTGCCTTTTTCTTCTCTGACAAGAGTTACACATTCGCTTGGTTTTCCATGGGTGTTGACTTTTGCTTGGTGAACTCAGGAAGAGAAGGGCGAGGAGACTTCTGCTTGCTCTGCTTGTGTCTGGGTAACAGTAAAATAGTACTCAGTGTGTAGGACAATAGCTAGGCTTGCTGTGGCTCTAAAGTCACATGGTAGTTCCTATGTTGACAGGCCATTAAAGGAAGAAACATGAGTGTGTCGAAAACATAAATTATCCTGAGAGCAATCCATAGAGCCTCCCACTCGGTGCTCATCCTGGATGTGATTCAAGTGCCCTGCTCTAATAACTAACATCAACATTCCTCTTTAGGCTGCCACTCAGTATAGCCATAGAGTGTGTATTTCAATGGACTCAGTGACTCACAAGGAAAGCATGACATAATGACATGCCTTCAGAACCACACTGCTTACTTCCCTCTATTGCCTCTGATCATTTTCATTTTCTTTCTTTTTCAATGGCAAGACTAAATCCAAGACTTCTGTATGTTGATGAGTGTCCCAACACTGAGCAACCCCAGGCCTGATGCTTTTGTTTTTAAGTGAAAATATGTAATTTTGTTTCTTTTTAAAATATGTAATTTTTAAAAGATTTTTTAAGTAGCTTTGTGGACCAGAAAACATTTATTTTCAAATTATGTTTATTGATCTTACAGACAGAATAATATCTTTAATTTCCCATGACAATCAACAACACCATTACAACTTTGATATCAATAGCAATAATTACTAAAAAATTGAGCAAGCAGTTCATCAGTTTTGAGAATCAAAAAGCATATAATGGCAGTACCAATAAAATATTGTGCATGTGTGTTAAGAAAGAAATAGACAACATAACCTTTTAATGCCTTGGGCATTTTCTAGCTGTGGCATTTATACTATTTTTTTTTTCACATGAGAAGCACATTGGCCAGTTACCAATGATGCTGAGAAAGAAGATATATTAAAGTGCCTCTTTGGCTAACAGTGTGGCTGTGCACCTCCTTTGTTTGATATCATACAGTGCTGACATCACTCACAAAGCAATTGCCTCAAGCTTTTTCACAGATGGCTAATCTTGATGAAGATAACCTCCCTTCAGAAACTAAGGTCATTAACGTTTTAGCTTCACTTGAAACCTTTCTTTTTTTTTTTTATTGGATATATTCTTTATTTACATTTCATTTCCCTTTTTCTGGATTCCCTGCCCCCCAGATGTCCCATATGTCTTTTTCCCTCCCCCCGGTTCCCCCATTAACCCCTCACTTGAAACCTTTCATACACGCCGAACCTAATTAAACAGTCTTAGACTACTGGGTGAACAGAGACATCTAGTGGTCAGGGTGTTAGCACTAGACAAATATTTTTAAAGCATTAATGTCAAGAATACCTATAAAACGTTGAAGAGGCTCAGATGCTTCACCTTTAACACTGGCACACATCTACCTCCAAATAAATTACAGATGAGAACTATAATTTCCTGATTCCATAATAACATATACTGACAGAAAAGTCACTCTTTAACAATCCTTTCACAGGTAAATAAATACCTTTTGTAGACTTTTTTTTTTTTTTAACACAATTCCCATTGTTACTTCTTTGTGCCTCACTTTTTATTTCTATCAGAACATTGTAAGAAATTCTGAATTACTAGTCAGTTAATTTTATGGCTGTTGTATGAATACAATGACAGCAATGTCCTAGCAATAAGCAGATTCAGACACTCTGTATGACACACTGATGGGCAGAGGAAGATGGCATGAAGGCTGCTCACATTTCCTCATCGTCGATCTGAGTTCACATGGAGTATTAGGGTTTTTTGTTTTGATGTTGTTGTTTTATTTTGTTTTTCAAACAGGGCACATCCTGCTCATGTGGGGTCTTTCAGTACATCTAGCTTATGAAATGGAATAATAGAATCAAAATGGAATTACAGAATTGTTTTTATCATCAGAAAGCCATTGTTTGCTAGTTGTGACATTTTCCTATTAATAAAGAGTCAGTACATTCCTTGGCTATGTACATAGTGCACCTGAGGCCATCCAAGCAGGCTTTTTCTTTACTCACAGTCTTTGGACAAGCTTCCCATCAAATTCCTGAAGCTTCTCCTAAGGCTTTGACAGCTCCAGGAAAACTGCCTCCTACTTTAATAGGAGGTTTTTCCTGAACAAAAATCATGCATTATAGTCTGATGGTTATTCCTAGGTCATCCAGAAACTGTCTCTTCCCTGTGGACTGAGATATCCCCCAAATATTTAAACACACATGGAGAGTATAGGTGGGTGTCACTACCTATATGTTTTATCTCTCCCAAATTAACTGTTAATATCTAGTGCTAGCTTTTCCTTTTTCTTTAATTTAAAGCTTGTGCATGAATGTGCTAGCCTCCCCAAATAAAAAATAAGTATATTTAGCTCTCATAAAATTATTCACTACCAGTCATAAGCCATGATATTTACTTGAAACATTCATCTATATATTACTTGTATGCATAAAGAGGGCTGTAGAGGCCTACGCTTGGTAGAATTGAACAGTCATCCACAGGAAAGTATCTCACGTGGTCATGGGAGCCATGAAGACTACCCTACTATACATTTAGATAATCATATAAGTGCTAGACATATGTTTCAATGGGCATTTCATGGTCAAGTGCATAATAACTTAATCTTATTAAATCAGCAAATGTAACCCATAATTAAGGTCAAATGAAGTGTTTTCTATGCAGCGTGTAGATTTCTCCCCAGTATACTACCCCCACTAACTTCCTAGCCCTCTCTTCCATAACTGTTCTCAGTTAAGGGGGGGGACATAACAACAAGTAGGTATATGTGAAATTTCCCAAGGAAAGAGGCAACCAGGAGTAGCAGTAGAGGCCACTAGAAGCTACCATCTACTGCTCTGTTCTAGATGTACTTCATTCTCTCATTTTCTTTCTCCCCTTTCCCATTGTCTCCTTTACTTATACCTAAAGCTGCTAATGGAAGATGAAACAGTACAATGTTTTTGTTTTTTGGTTTTTTTGTTTTTGTTTTTTTGGTGTCTGAACTCTGTCTAGTGTAACGAAGATGACTTCTGAGTCCCAGAGGGACATCCTGCCACTGTTCAACGCCCAGAACTGCGGTCACTGTCAGGTGACGCACTATGAGCAGTCATGGGTTATTATTACTGTCTGTTCCTAATTATAACCTCTCAAAAAAATACCTGCGAACATGAACTGACAATCCCCATCAAAGGTCTCTTCCCCATTGGTTACACTGACCTTTAGAGATAGATTAGAAGTAAGTCATGTTGTCTACAAAAAAAGAAAGAAAGTGAGAGAAAGAAAGAGAGAAGAAAAAACATATTAGCTCTTTTCCCCTCATGAACTCCCCCGTGAATAATATAAAGTGTGCTTTCTACTAGTTGCCAAGGTTAAGTCTTCACTAGGTCTGGACAAGCAGATGGGAGTCTAGTGGAGTGGTTAGATGTGCTGCTACCACAGATACCAACAAACCTAGAAATAATTTGGTCTGGGTCTAAGTGCTAATATCATGCTGCTTAGTCTCCTTTTGAAAAGCATAAATGCAAAATACCCCATTCCTACAAGCAAACCAACGACAAGAGTGCTGCCAAGAACTTTTGGGGCCCTTTTCTTGGCCACCCGGAATGCTGTTGGCAACACTGCAGAGATTAATATATTGTTGACATGTCCTAAAACCTTGTTAAATGTTTTTCTCTTCAAGACACGCTCATAATAGGTTTCCAAGTTTGGTCTCTTTCCATGTCCCCAGTTTCTTCTTGCAAACCCCAGGAACTTCAGCCGATGCAACGTGACAGCCAGTGAGACATCTGCCAGTGTAAAGGATTCTCCACAGAGCCAAGGCTGGTTGCCCTCCTCTAATCAGGGAAAGGGAATGAGAATTAGGGGCAAGCATTATCCAAATAGACTACAGCTCCCATTTGCAGTCTGAGTCCTAAGGCTAAAGACATGTCATCTTGACCATCACAGCCATGCAGAGTTATCCCAAACTCACAGAGCCTTGTTTGACATCAGTCAGCCCTTTGTTTCTTTGTCATTATACAATATACCATAAAAGCTATTTGCATGTCCTTTGCATTAAACTATGTATTGAAAGTAATCAAGAATAACTTCAAGTATACAGGAGGCTATGTAAATACCAAATCATTTTACATAAAGGACCTGACCATCCTTGGAGTATGCTATCTTCAGAAGCTCTGGAAACTAATCAACCCTCATAGAACAGAATAGTTACATTTTCTTAAAGTAGAAGGAAGTTGGTCTTTCTTTTTATTTCTTTTAAGATTTTTTTTTTTTTAAAGACAAGGGCTTACTCTGAAAGTTCTTGAACTGCTGGCAATGCCTCTATCTCAAACTTACAATTACTGGGATGACAGGTGAGAGCAGTCAAACCCAGCTATGCCCCTGTTGTGAAAGAAGTTCCAGGTAACACTGTCTTCACACGATGCACAAATAGCTCCCATGTATAAACATGAACAATGGCGGACTGCTGAAGCTCACAGATGCAGCCTGTAAATGCTCTGGAGCCCACCATTCTCACTTGCTGCCACTGGCTCCCACTTTACACTTTAGAGGGAAGCTATTTCCCTAACTGAGGGGAAAAAACAAAACAACAGAGAGGACATACAAGAAATTATCTGGATTATTCAACCAAACCACTCTAAATATTGACTTGTGAAGCTGGTTGCATCTCCCAGACATCATTGACAATATCCAGAGAACATTTCTTGAATCACATTACTTATAGATACAAACTAGATTACAACTAGATTCCAGAGTTCCTCTGAATGAAATAGTCTATTTAACACTGCCTCTGAACAACCCCAGAAACAGATTGTAGAACAAGGTCGGAGGGCTCTGAGAACGTTCCTACAGACGCTCTTAGTGTTTCATCAAAGAGAAAGCTAATGAGAACCTACCTGGAGTTTCTTCATTCCTTCTTTGTAACTCAGTTTCCACCTGATCCAAGACCTTCTCCAACTCATCAAGAATTTTCTTCAAGTATTTAACATTGTCATGATCAAGCAGCTTTGACTAATAAACAACCCAAAAAGAAGCTATTTATGATACTAACAACAACAGGGAAACTATAATACACAAAGTAGATTTTACATACATATACACATATACTTTTGGAATTAAAACCTATTCGTTTCACATTTTTTAAATGGGGAGATATAAAATAACTTTGCAGAGCTAGAGCAAAATGAGGAGATAGTCCAGCTGTGAGATTAGCTCAGTTCTACTGGTCACTCCTGGGAGGCCAGTTAACCAGTAGAGACAAACAACATGAAAAGCACAAAGATTCTCCTCTAGCCTTCAACTCAAGAACAGAATTTGAGACACCTTAGGTGACTAATGAGAGCATCAAGAAAAAAGCAGGTATTGGAGAGAGATAGCTCAGTCTGTAAAATTTTTATCTTGAAAGCATGGTGACCAGAGTTCAAGAACCAGAACCTGTTTTTAAAAGGCTAGGAATGACAGAACACATTTGTAACACCAAATTGAGGAGGCAGAGACAGACCCCTAAACCTCTGCTTGCCTAGCCAAATTCAGTGAGACCCAAGTCAATAAGAGTTGTTGTTTCAAAAATAAGGGGTAGATGGTCCTGAAGAACACCTATTGCTACCCTTTTGGCCTTACATACAGAAACATGTGCAAATAGACATACCACATATATGCACATACTGAAAGGGGAAAGAAAGAATTTAAAAGAAGTCTAAACGTGATTGTGAATGGTAAGGAGAACAACTATGGAGGATTACTCTGAGCCCATCTAGCTAATAGAGGACAAAAGGAAGGCAGGAAGTTGAGGGAGAGGTGACTGCTGCTTGCTACATGCACTACACAGAAAGAGCTTCCATGTGCTGTCTGGGCATAGGCAAAGAACCAACAGAAGGTAAAAGACTTTGATGATTACTAATATTCCTTACGATGAACAGAACAAGTCACTCAAGACATGGAGGCCTAGCCGGGCGGTGGTGGCGCACGCCTGTAATCTCAGCACTTGGGAGGCAGAGGCAGGCGGATTTCTGAGTTCGAGGCCAGCCTGGTCTACAGAGTGAGTTCCAGGACAGCTAGGGCTGTACAGAGAAACCCTGTCTCAAAAAAAAAAAAAAAAAAAAAAAAAAAAAAAAAAAAAACAAAGACATGGAGGCCTTAAAGTGGCAGACTGCCTGCTGAAAGATTCCTACATTATATTAACCAAAACTTATATGCATCACCTTCCATGCTCAACAGCTCCTTATCAGATAATTATCAATGGATCTGGCTATCAAACATAATAAAGAATTTTTATCTTGCTTGAAAGTTTGTTTTTGTTTGGGAGTATATGAGACTGTATCCCACTTTGTAACCCAGGATGGCCTGGAACTCAGTGATCCTCCTGGCTCATATGCTGCTGAGTATTTCTAAAAGTAGAGCACAGGCCACAGGAGCCACGTGCACCGATGATCTACAATAGTACACAGATGTTCTAGAAACAGCATTCATCTTTTTCAGAAAGAATAAGTGGTGTGAAGTATAGCAAGCCTGGCACTTACCTTAAGTCGCTTCTGCTTGGCAATGTATGCCTCCTGTAGGTCAGGGTTTTCTTCAGCAAGTTTCCTTAGTTCAGATTCTGTGCTACCAATCTGGCCTGATAATAAAAACATTTTGAAATGAAAACAACATTCTCCCTCTAATAGTACAGATATAAGGAGAAGTAGGGGCAAACCCTGGTGAGAATGTGAGTTCTGGGACTGGTAGCCTGCTGATACCTTGGACATACTTTGTCTGCCTCCATTTCCCCATTTAAAATGTATCAAGAAAATGCCTAGCACACAGTCTAAGGATTTCATGAGAAGCTGTTGTGGGCCGCTCCAGCAAGGCGTGGCAGCTTCATGCTCTATGCCACTAGGCTGCCCTACACTTTCATGACTCTCCACTTTCTCTGATGAGGAAGAAAGAACCTTGTTTAAAATAATGTTAACTATAGGCAATAAGGTTGTAGTCAGTTTGTATTTCAAATCACATTATAAGTACTTAGGAAGAGAAGAAAAAAGAATATAAGGACAGAGAGTGCTAGGAGAGGGCAGGGGAGATGGGAGGGGAGGAGAGGGGAGGGGAGGAGAGGGGAGGGGAGGGGAGAAGAGGAGAGTAGAGCATAAGAGAGGGGAGTGAAAAGAAGAGAGAAGAAGGGGAAATGGAAGAAAGAAGAGATGGAAAAAGAAAAAGAAAGAGTATCCAAAAAGAGCAAGGCAAAAATAATAGAAGCAACAAGGTGAGATGTCATGTAAGAAAAACATGGTTTCTGTGTTTAGAAGACTTGGGATTGAGTGTCTCCAAACACTCCTGAGTGTAACCAGTGCCACCTCTGTCCTTCCTCCTCTTCTTCCACACTCTCCCCTGCTCCACGTCTCATCCACTGATACTACCTATCCTCAAGACAGGAAGAAGAGAAGAAGCTGGATGTCACAACTCAATCTCAGAAAATTCCCAATCACTGAACATGGAGAGGATGGCTGCACATCCTCTCATCCAGCTTCCTCCCTTCATGAAATATGTGAACTGAGTTACCCATACATCCAAGAAGGTGTCAGCCATTCAGTTTTCCAGTTCATCTTCTTGAGAACACGTCATGTTCTCAACCTTTCTATCAGTTACCTTTCTAACTTTTATCCAAGTTTGGCCTCAAGAACAAAAGCTGACAAATTAGACCTGATAGATAATACATATCTAGTTAAATTTCTCAGGAACAGATTGACCTGACAGGTTATTGAAATGATGCAGTCTCATGCATGTCCATGAAGCAAACTCAACAATCCTATTCCCTCATCTTCCCTCAGTGACCAGAAGATACAGCAAGTCTCAAAACTGATACAAAACTTCACGCAGAATCATTCCCTGGCCTTTGAGATTTTTACATACTGCGAATCCTTGTGGTTGCATAAGCTGGGATCATGGAATCCACAGTGAGCTCAGGATGCAAAATGCAGCCATGTGTGTAAGCATCCATGGGCAAGGAGTCAAGAAGCTCTCGGTAATGCTGCACCCGTGGGTAATACATGCTTCCTTCATCAGGCATTAACCTGGGTGTTCTTTCTAAAACACAAATAGAAAATATAAATACAAAATTGGGGGAAAGTTACAAATAAGGCATAACATTGAAATGCATTATTAACATCTCATTATAGTTGCATATTCACAAAATGAAGTCTTTCCAGCCCAGACAGTCAACATTTAAATTAGACTTATCAGAACCCAACCCATGACCTGCCAGCACCCTCTCATTTTCCCACCTTGTAAATTCCTGTTCAGCCCTCAAGTCTAACCCTCAGGCCCATCACTTCCTTATGAAGCATGCCCTTACCTCCTATATCCAACTGTCTCACTTGTGTCTTCCTGTACATGCCATAAAAGGCCAACTGTGCTCTCCTGTAGGCCCTATCACTTTGTACATAGTTGCATCTTTTTACTTAATGACTGTTTGGGGGACAAGGAACTATGGTGTCGGCTATACAGTAAAGTATAGCAGAGCTAGTATTTATTATGAGAAGGCAATTGAGGGCCATTCTTTTCTATGTGTGAACCAACACGAGTGGTCCCACTGTTACTAAATGACCATGAAATAACAATCTATATAAAGTAGGAAAAAACTTTTGCTCAAAAATCCATTTCACTTTCCCTAGATTTCTAGCAATTTAACCCTGGAAAATTCATTCTGCCTAAATCTTCACTTGCTGGTGAAAATCTAGATTGTAAAACTCTTGTGATCTGGGAGCACATATCATGCTTCATTAGACTCCTCAAGCTTAATAAATATTTAACACATACTCAGTACATGATAAATTATAGTAAGTGAGCACATCCCCAAGTTGCCGGTTACTCTAGAATACTTATACTGGGAAGTCCTGTAGTATTTAATACAGAGGCTAGAATATGGATACTGGAAAGTTAACCCAGGATCCCACAACTACTCTATGTAAAATAAAACAAATGCAACCTGACCACTACTAATTCAAGGCTCTACTTATTATACCATCATATCTTCTAAGAACTTATATTTCAAAGAGTACCCACAAAGAAAAATGTGAAGGATGAAACCCAAAGGGCAAGGCTATGTCCCTTCAGAATCATTTCCCAATCTGCCTCTTAAACTGTTCTGAAAAATGCCAACTAGCTTATTTCCACTAATGCAAGGAAGAGCCTCAATATTTTTTATTCACTCATTTCTTGGCTCATGCTCTATATTTAATTCAGAATGCCCTGAACATTCCACATTCATTCTTAAACACTGACAATCCAGAGTTGGTTGCCATTAACAGAGCATTTCAAGCAAGATCTTCTAAGGCCAGACCAAGACAAACAAGCTTTTTAAGTCAGATGGAAATTTCCAACTCTCTAAGAAAAAAAGCATGGACTCAGACTAGTAGGCAAATGTCTGATTCCCAGTTAGACAGTACAATGCTAAAGGCTGCCTTAGAAAAACAACAAAGTATGGACTACAACACCTCGTTACAAACCCCATGTGAGAACAAGACAGGGAAGCAGCTTATACCACATCCATCCTCTCAACACTACATGCCTTAATTAACTCCTTACACAGATTTTTCAGGATCTCATCAGTATTTCCAGTTCCCCAACCAATCCATTTCCATGAATTATGAAATACTGAGGCCCTCTCACCCTTGCATGTGCCACTGGTCTTGTCTCAAAATRATAATGCCTTTAGATGCATAAAATAAAAGACATGGCACTACAGAGATTTTTAAGACATATTAACAAAATAATACTTATTTATAAGATACTAACATATATACTTCTTTAGCACATGACTAATATCCAGCAACAGATCTGATAATTGCCCTAATATAAAAGTATCAAAAAATCTATAATAATTTACTATACTAGGGACATATCTGTGATTTCTATTGGTAACAAAGTCAATGCACTCTTAACTGTGTCCTGTTATCTATATTAGTAATAAAAGAACGGCAGACTCCTGTTAGAAATAAGCAAAGTTAAAGACAATTTTACACTCATCTAAGATCTCAACTCTCCCTCCACTCATAGATCCATGGAGTTCTCAATGTATAACCTGAGAATCCACAGACTTCCCAGAGGCACATTGAGGGGATTCACAAATTCTAGACTTTTTAGAGTAACATTGTGATGCTAATGGCTTTTCACTCTTGCTATCTCTCCAGTTATAATCTAGCTTTCCAGGGGCTGCATAAAACACACTGGCTCTGTGACATGTGACAGTCTTAGACACTTGAATGTTCTAGGATGTTAAAAGTTTTCTGGTTCACTTCTAAATAGTAAATATTGAACCACATAAATCAAACCTCTCAAGTGTCCTCAATAGTTTTTATTACAAAGAGATTCAAAACTCTTAAGAAGCATTGCCTTAGCAGTCCAGGAGCCTCATGTTAATAACCATAAACAGTACATTTCTGATCACTTCCCAAATGACAAGTTTATGGCTCCTGGGTAGGGCTGCTTTCTGGTGCCAAGCCCCAGTACTTTCTCCAAAACAACATACCACTTCCTTTCCGGAAAAGTGAACTACAGGAAGAACAGTAACATTTAATTGTTTTCTGAGTACAATCCATCTGGCTAAGCCTGACTTCTTCAGAGTAGAACAAACACTTAAAGCCAAGAACATAATTTTCTCCTATCCAGTGCCCCACTGATAGTCACTATCTGCTGAAGAACTTTGTCAGGCACAATCTAAGATGTCCACTTCACCAATGTCCTTGTCCTAGCTCCCTTTCCCCAAATATCTCATGGGCACCCTATCCAGTGCCATGTAGGCCACCTCCTTTGAGAGCAAAGCACAACAGCATTCACTGCCTCAGGAAAGTTCTTCAAAAGACAATTAAGTCCAACAAGTGGTATGCCTGCAAATCCAGCATTTAATAGTCAGTGTGGGCTATGTAGTAATGAGTACACAAACAACCAAACCAAAAAATAAAAAAGGCAAGTGGTAATTTCTTTTGGCTTATACACACCCTCCTTCCAATATGTTTACTTTCTAATTCTTCCATAGAGTGTCATTGTGAAGATGTTTTTAAAGTACATTTTATTAGTATTCTCCCTCTGCCAGCCATGTGAATAATATAAAGCATATGGAGGTCAGGAAAGGAAGTGAGGGAGTATTTAAAAGTCAGCGATAAAAGGAGAGGAAAGCCTTGGAAGCAAGGTTGCAATAATGCAAGCCAGGCTTAGTGACTTGAAGAAAAATAAATAGGAGCTAGGGGCTTGATTCAGTAAGAATGTTTGCTAGTGATTTACAAGGTCCTGGATTAAATCTCAAGTACCTAAAATACTGATACATATATAATAGAATAAATCTATAAAATGTTTTAAATAAAATGACTTCAAAATTAATGTTCTTTTAATGTTATATGTAAGTTTCAATGCATAATGATAAAATTATGTCTAAAARTGAATTTATATTTCCTAACCATATTTCTATATTATTTTTATTKTGCCASGATAATTTAGTTCCAAACCAAATCCTACATTTTAATAGTATTTTAAATGATAGACATAAGATACCAGACATAATTTTCTGAGAACTGTTATATATCAAATTATAAAAATACTGCATAATACCCAGAATTCCAGGTTGTCCCTGAGCTTTTTGGCAATAATAAAAGCCATATGTTCTAGTATTTTCTACATATTTCATGCTACTTTTCTTTTATTAAGTTTTGCTGACAGATTTAGGATATCACAAGATATAGTTGCATTTGAACATCAACATTGGTCTGTTTATTTACCTTGTCCTGTCCCCCATTCCTGTTTGCTCACTGTCGTATCTCACCTGACCTAATTAATGTGTTCCTTTAATATAGTTTTCTATATTATATGCTGGATTGAAAAGGGCATCGTGGACATTAAACATTCTACAAAACTGAATAGTAACAGCACATGCACATGTTGAGGACAGGTAAGGTATTCTTGTCAAACTATAGATAGAAAGTATTTTTGAAGACCAACCACTTTCTAATGATTAGAGGTCTGTGAACTATCCCTGCACATTCCATGAACTTGCACCTAATTAATGTCTGCTAAACAGTCCTGAGAGGATAGATACAGAGAACACTCTCAGGTGACCCTCCAATAAGCAATTATAATGGAGAACTTCTAAGTTCTTCCTTAGCCTTGGGAATATCAATCATATTTCCATGAGTCTACTTTCAATAATAATAATAATTAATAATAATAATAATAATAACAATAATAATAATAATAATAGTAAATGTCTATTATCCAACTTAGATAATCATTATTTGGGGTTTAGATTTAAGAAGGGCATCCTGTTTCAATTTTCTTTTGTACAAGTGCCAATTATTTAAGAGATATCCCAAAAGCACAGGATGCAAATGTATGAATATGGATACACAAAATGATTGAGCAAAACACTGTTTTAGCATAATTCTCTTGATTGGCTAACAAAGGATAGCAACTCACAGCAGACACCAGTTCACAACATTCTGGTCTTTAGTTAAATTACTATACCTACAGGGTATTATAACTACAGATAATGATACACCTCATCAACCCATACTTAACCTAACACTCCTGTAAAGTCCATTTTAGAAAGACAAAATGGCAAATAGTATGACCAGTTTAGAATGCAGAGCACTACAGTTTTCTGGTCAGGATAGAACCAATACTTTCAAAAACAACCCAAGACCACAGAAGCCTGGCAACTTAGTAAAAATCAGGTCACTTACCCATTCTAATTGCAACTAATTTTTAAAGTCAAAAGATCATGCATGGTATGTACTCACTAACGAGTGGATACTAGCCCCCAAAAAAAGTACTGAACACCCAGGATACAATCCACAGAACTCAAAAAGATTAACAAGCTGAAGGGCTCAAGTAAGGATGCCTCAATCCCACTTGGGAGAGAGAAGAAAGAAATCACAGGAGAGGGGAGAGAGGGAGGGACCTGGGTAGGAAAAGGGACAGAGAGGGGAAGAGGGGAACATGATCAGGTATTGGGTGGAGGAACAGGACTGAAGCCCTGAGAAACATCAGAAAGAATGGAAACAGGCAACCTCTCAGGAGGTAGGAGGTGGGGGGAGGGGGAACCCAACAGAAAGTACCAAAGACCTGAGGTGAGAGATGTTCAGGACTCAGAGGGAGGGACCTTAGATGAAATGCCTAACAGTGGGGAGAGGGAACTTGTAGAGCCCATCTCCAGCAGAAAGACAGGGAATCAGCCAGGCATGGTGGCGCACGCCTGTAATCCCAGCACTTGGAAGGCAGAGGCAGGCGGATTTCTGAGTTCGAGGCCAGCCTGGTCTACAGAGTGAGTTCCAGGAGAGCCAGGACTACATAGAGAAACCCTGTCTCGAAAAACAAAACAAAACAAAAACAAACAAACAAAAAAACAAAAAAACAACAACAAAAACAAAGACAGGGAATCAAGTGAGGGATGGGGTTGCTATCCCACAGTCAAAAACTCTGACCCATAATTGTTCCATCTGAAAGAACGCAGAAAAAGAATGAAGAAGAGCCTGAAAAATAGAAGGTCCAGTGACACACCCAAATTGGGATCCAGCTCAACGGGAGGCCCCAAGGCCTGACACTATTACTGAGACTATGAAGTACTCACAAAAAGGGGCCTAATATGACTGCCTTCTGAAAGACCCAGCAAGCAGCTGAAAGAATCTGATGCAGATATTTATATCCAACCAATAGAGAGAAACTGCTGACCTCTGTGGTTAAATTAGGGGGAAGCTGGAAGAAGCTGAGGAGGAGGGAAGACCAGCAGTATCAACTAACCTGGACCTCCCCCCCCCCACCCACCCACCCAGATTTCTTGAAATGGCAAGACAGTAACGACGGGAGCTGAATCTTGCTATAACCTGGTTTATCCAGCTCCTGCCATATGGATAGAAACAACTAGATTGTTTCAGCACTGCTGGAGCTGACTAGGCAACTGTTATCTGGTTCCTGCCTTATGGGCGAACTGTGTGTTGACTGTCTTTCTCTGTGTTCTTGGACCTGGATGCTGGCCCACAGCAGGGTCAGGCTGTCTGTGTGGTGATTGTTTTTCTCTGTGTTTGTTAGTATCTTGTTCTGTGTTCTTGGACCTAGACACCCAGCCATGGCAGGGTCGAGCTGTCTGTGTGCTGATTGTTTTTCTCTGTATTTGTTGGTATATCACTCTGTTTCCTTGGACTTAGACTGACGACGTTGTTGTTTGGACATTAAACCAACTGAAAAGCAAGTTACTCTCTGCTTCTCCAAATGACTTGCCCATAGGGACCTTTGACTTACAGGTGATCAAAGCAATAGAAGAAAAAGTCTTTATAGTTACCTAGAAGAATCTAGTGGAGGACCTATATATCCCCCCCCCCAGATAAAAGCCTTTCTTTCCTGAGACCCACCTTACAGGTTCTGGCCTTCAGGAAAAAGGAAATATAAGAGAGATCCAGACCTGAAAAGACGTCAATCCCCCCTAAGCCCCTTCAACATCGGACCTGTTGCTCCAAGAGCCTCCCTGTACCTCCCTACTCTTGCCCCCACAGCCCCACCAGCTGCCAGTGCCAGTTCTGGGATCCTCAGCCCATAAAGGACCAGGGAGAAGTATAAAGAGACCCAAGAGCCACCTCCCCCGACATCGTGGTAGCTCTCTCACTAAGAGCATTTTCAAAGAGACTGATTAATCTCTTTGAGACTGTTTTATTATAATATGGGAAGCCAGAAAGAGTAACCCCTCAGACACGAGGGCACCATTGATTGACCAGGCTGTCATGAACAGTGGGCTTTCCCTGACTAGACTTGACTGGGACTTTAATATGGCAAAAGGTAAGGGAACCTGAAGGTCCACCACCAGACTCCATTGGCAGGTCTCAAGGGGGCCACATGGCAACCCACAAATTTGGCCAAGGTATGTGAGGTTAAACAGGGACCACAGCCTTTCTAGAGCAGATCATAGAGGCATTGTGCCAATATACACACTATGACCCCAGGGGCAAGGAATATAAAACTACTGGGGCAATGGCTTTTATAGACCAGGCAGCTAGAAAGACAGGATAAGCCATTGAGGGATTTAGTGAAGGTTGCCATTACAGGGAGACATAGGAGGAGAAGGAGCAGAGAAAGAGAAAGGATAAATGGTTGAGGGATTTAGTGCAGTTTACTGAGACAGGGAGACAGAGGAGGAGAGGGAACAGAGATAAAGAAAGAAAAACGAAGGAAAGGAAGCTACAGAGAGTCCTGGTTACAGCAGTTAGGAAAAGCAGAGAAGAGAGACAGAAAAGGACTGGCGCACATACTGCAAGGAGGGAGGCCACTTTACCTGAGTGTGCCCTAACAAACAGAAGCCGGGAGCAGGAATTCCCAGACCTTGGGAAAAGTGCCCCCAAGTGGCAAAGGTGTTAACCCTGGATAAAGACAGCGACTAGGGGAAATGGGTTTCTGACCACCTCCCCCAACCCAGGGTAACTCTGAGAGTGGAGGGGAAACCCACTCAATTCTTGGTGGACACAGGGGCTCAACACTCCAAGCCAATGGCACCGTTCCCGAGAAAAGATCTTAGATCCAAGAAGCCACTGGCACCAAAATGTGTTTATGGACTACCAAAAGAACAGTGGACCTAGGGATGGGATGGGTAGCCCATTCATTTAGGGTTCCTCCAGACTGTCCCTACCCTCTGTTGAGGAGAGGCATACTCTCCAAAATGGGGGCCCAGATACACTTCTAACACAGCTAACTGGCCCAAAAGGAGAGACCTCTCTGACTGCTTCCTGCCAAAAGCTGAGACTACCTGGTCTACAGATGGGAACAGTTTTCTCCATGAAAGTCAGAGATAAGCAGGTGCTGCTGTGGTGGATGGCACACATGTCATCTGGGTAGAACCTCTACCCCCTGGCACTCAATGCAGAAAGTAGAGCTAATTGCTCTCACCAAGATCTTAGAACTTGGAGCCAGGAAGAAAATTAACATCCATGTGGATAGCAGGTATGCCTCTGCCACAGCCCACATCCACAGGCTATATGCCAAGAGAGAGGACTGCTCACATCAGAGGAAACAAACAGGAAATCTTGGACCTCTTAGATGTTTTAGTTAAGCCAGCAACTGTGAGTATTATTCACTGCCCAGGACATCAGAAGGGAAGAGACTTAGTGGGCAATAACCAAGCAGATCAAGTGGCTCCAGAAGTGGCTGTGCAGGAGCCTATCCCAGTTATGGGCCTACAAGAGACACCCATTGGGAAATGGGACTGGACTAAGAGATAGCCTCACTTAGAATATGATGAAGAAAAAAAGACTCAGATTGCTAGCCACCCTGCCAACTATTACCAAGAAAGGACAATGGCACACACAAGAAGGGAGAACTATACTCACCAGAAAGTAAGCAAAAGACTTACTCGGCCAAATGCACAGATGGACTCATTTAGGGGATAAAAAGCCTGCTCAAGTAGTTAAGGGACTTAAAGTATATATTTATAAGACTTGGGTTTTGGGCCAGAGAGATGATAGAACAGTGTAAGGTATGCCAGCAAGTGAATTGCTTATGCAGCAAAGAGTAAACAGGGCAAAAGACCTAGGAAAGAATAGCCTAGAGTATACTGAGAGATTTTTCAGTAGTTAAGGCAAGAAAAATATGGTTACAAATATTTTCTAGTGTTTGTAGATGTTTTCTCTAGATGGGTTGAAACATTCCCCATCAAGCAGGAAACAGCTGCCATGATAGCTAAAGAAGATATTAGAAAAAAATTTCCCAAGATTCAGAGTACCCAAGGTAGTTAGATGGGTCCTGCTTTTGTCTCTTAAGGTAAGTCAGGGAGGGATTGACAGAGAGATTGGGGGCTAATTGGAAGCATCATTGGGAATACTGTCCCCAGAGCTCAGAGCAGGTAGAGAAACAGAACCCTATGAAAGACCTTAACTAAATTTACCTTGGAGACTGGCTCAGGCTGGGTGGTGCCCCTCCCCTTGGCCCTGTTCTGAGCCTAGAACAGGGCCTGCCATTTTAACCTGAACCCCTTTTGAGATCTTCTTTGGTACCCCAACTCCTTTGTTGTCCACTGGGCCCTCCCAGCAAATATCTCACAACATGAGATTTGGCCCAAACTCTCTGTCTCAAATGCTCCAGGGATGCCAGAGACTCCTCACTGCTTCCAGACTGGTGACTGGATCTATATAAGGAGGCTTTGGGGACAGTCACTGGAACCCTGATGGAGGAGACACTTCCTGGTGCTGCTAGCCACTCCCACAGACCTCAAGGTGGACAGTACTACAACCTGGGTGCATGTTTTCCATAAGAAACCGGCAGATGCTCTGCTCCCAAGAGACCCTCACTAGACAGTACAGAAGATAAACAATCCACTCAAGCTCAAGATCACTTGACCTTGATCATGCTGCCTGTGGTACCCTCAGATTCTGTTTCCTTCCCCCATCCTATGTGCCTGCCCACCTGTTACAGCACTCACTATTTCCTTTCTGTTGGGGTTGGGGATGGCTGGGGCAGACACCAGGACTTCCACTCTGGTCTTACAAGGGAAAATTATGACAGTCTGAGGGCAGCCACTGATTTAGATATAGAGAAATAAAAACGTCCATCAGTCACTGACTTCATTATCAGAAGTAGAATAGGAGGGCTATGTGCTGCCTTAGCTGAGGAGTGTGGCTTTTATATAGACCATTCCAGGGTTGTTAAAGAGTCAATGGCCAAAGTGAGAAAAGGGCTAGCCAAGCGAAAGAGAGAACAGAGTCGGGGATAGTTCGAATCTTGGCTTAACTCCTCCCTTGTCTATAACCACCTGCATATCCACCCTGTTAGGACCCTTAATAGTTCTTCTGCTGTTGTTGAACTTTGGCCCCTACATTTTGGACCACTTGGTCACTACTGTTAAGAAACACTTAGGTATAGTACAGCTAATGATCTTAGGGCAGAGATACAAAGAAGTAGATAGAGAAGATCAGGAGTATGAGCTAACAGAATACCAGCAATATCTTCAGGACTGAAGCATGCACAAAGAAAAGGGGGGAATGAAAAGTCAGCTCAGGAACTTTAGAAAGGTCATGGAACATTTGCCCCTCCCTGAAGGGAGAGGCTAAATTACATTCCTCAGACCACAGGTCCCTGCGGCTAGGGGAGGCTCAGAGTTATTCCTAGACAGTTGGCCACCTATCTCATTCCCTAACAACCAATTAATTTAAAGGTAATACTGTTCTGCCAATCACATCGTGCCTAATAGTGGCTGCCCTGAGGACTGTATAAAGGTCCACTGCACAGACTGCACGGAGTTGTTCTCTCCCCGTGTGCAGGGTGACCCCAGCATGCTGAATTAAATAAATTCCTCTTGTTTCTTGCATCAATTCCCATCTCCACATTGTTCACTCAGGGGGTTTCTGGTAAGTTAAGACCCCAAGTCTTACACTCAGAGACTGGACCACCAACCAGGCAGGCCCCCAACACATATACACCAGAAAACTTTGTTTATTGCCTTGCTTATTCCTTGACTATTTGTATTTATTGCACTGTTTGCGCTTATTATTTGCATATAATTAAAATGGTATAAAAGCAGATTGGGAAAAATTAAACCTGCCTCAGTCTCAGAACTGGCTGGGGTCATGCTACAATGTTGTCTAATCATCTCTTTCTTTTTAATCCTCACTCCTGCGCTGGAAAACCTGTTGACTGGTGGAGCTGGCTTGGTCAATGTATGCTAATTTTCTTACTCACTATTCACAAGATTTTTAATTTAATAATAAAATCTCACATGTCAATTCTTTATATTAAAAAAAGACAAAATTCATGTGTTACATTAGCCTTGTTAAACTTCATCTTGGTTTATTCTTATTTCACAAGAAACATTTTATAAGATAGTTTTCATTTTAATGATCCTAGCTTTTCCATCATTCAGAAATATGGTATCATTTATCTTAATTAATTTTTAAATTTCATATGAATTAGTATTTTACCTGCATGTATGTCTGTGTAAGGATGAATGATACCCTAGAACTAGAGTTACAGACAGATGTGAACTGCCATGTGGCTGCTAGGAATTAGACCTTGATCCTCTGGAAGAGCAGCCAGTTCTCTTAACCACTGAACCATCTCTTCAGCCCCAGTACAATTTCTTCAATATCCTTACTCATTTTGTATATTAAGCTCAAGTCAGGAAACAGAAGTTTTATAAAACCACCACTGGGGGCTAGCAGGGCAGCTTAGTGATAGATCACTTGCCTAGCATACATGAAGCCAGCTGTGGGTTGACTTTTACAACTTCAATCAATCAACCAATCAGTAAGAGAGCACTACAAAGTCCCATCCAGACTGGCAGATATTTCAATAAATCATTCATTTTATCCATTCAATATTATTTATCAAATATCTTTTCTAGAGTATCTACTTTCAGTAAGCATAGGAACACACCTTTTAATAAGGTAGTTTCTGACCTCACAGTGGCTTAAGAGTAATACAAATATGAATAAGTATAACAAGAGATTATAGCTGGAGGGCCAACTTAATGTGCTAAGTCTGTTCATCAGTATTCTTCAGTGTGGTAATTAATTCATCTGCAGATGCTTGTTACTTACCATCTGTGTTCTCCCCCACCCTCCCAGCCCTAGAGTGGAAAATTCAGACCTCAGTGTTTTGACAGTCACCCACCTACGGTGGAGCCTTCCAACCTAAGAGATGTCTATTGTTCTCAGTTTCCTGAGATGAGTGAGGCTCCCACTGAGCAGCCAAACTGGTTTTGTGGACCAGTTCCCAGCTTCCTGGGGGAGAGTTTTCCCCCCTTCAAATTCTCACTTATTCATTAAAAGCACTGTGCCTTGATCAGAAAAACTTTGTCTTGGCTCCTTATTTCTCTTGCCCGCCTACCCTTAATATTCCAGCCCCAGCTTTGCTTCCAGGCGACCTCAGTTCTCCATAGCCCTGGGACAGCTACAATCATCCTCTATAATCTCAAATGTTCTACTTGGATCAAGATACATTATATTGTGAACCATGGTTTACACACAGTAGACACATTTTAAAGGTATTTATAACATTCTACAACAATGTAAAACTTAAGTTAGTTCCTTCTACTGACAGACATAAGGACTGAAAATATAAAGTTTTCTTTTAAACTTTGCCAATGTTATCAGTTGCAGAGATAAACAGATCCAACCAGCTAGTATTTCACTCATTCCTCTTCCCAGGAAGATATTTCTCCAATTGGAAAGGAAGAAAGAAAAAAAAAAAAAGAAAAGGAAAGGAAAAAAAAAGCCAAGCTGGCAGTACATCCTAGAACTTTGCCAGACAGAGTAATTTGCAGCAGTGCTTTGAGCATAACACAGTAATTTATAGCATTAGTCTAAAGTTGCACAGCACATATAAATCACCTGGGGTTCTTGCTAAAACAAGATTCTAACCCAACAGCTTTGCTAAAAGATCTAAAACTCTGCATTGTAAACAATCTCTCAGATGGTTCAATGATGCTGGCAATGCTGGTGATGGAACACACAAGGGTTGGTAGTTTATCTGTCCTGTTCTTTGACAATGAAATGACATTTGGTTATATACTGTTTGGCTCTTTTCCTATTCCCTGAGTTTTTAATGGTAGATGCTAGTTGCCTGAACTGTTTGTTGTTTCTTTAAATCTCAATATCCTGAGGTAAATTCTATCTTGACCTGCAAACTGGTCTGGTTGTCATATCTGCCCAAAACTACAGGTGTCTTAATCTTTTTATCCTCTCCAATTGGAAAACTACTCTCCTGGGAATGCAGAACATGAAGTAAGAGTTTGTTGGATTTGTTTTATCTTACAATGGCAAATTCTATCACCCAATTCAATGGTTACAAAAGATCTTCAACAGGGTCCCAGCAGCATCTGGCCAGAAGGAAGAACTGACAGCTCCTCCCCAGAGACACTCAACTAGAACTGAAGCTCATGATTCCCACATTCCTATCCTGTCACTCAGCCACAGTGCTTTATCTCAGCAGTAAAGCCATCAAAAGAAATAGTTTCTTCCACAGTAGCTGAAAACAACCTGAGCTATTGAATTCTACTTCAAAAACAAACAAACAAACCAACCAACAAAATCTATTTTACCCCATTTGGCTGTGCTCTATCTATAACTTAGCAAAACTTAGAATATATTTTAGCTTTACTATCATATAATAAAAGCAAATGCTAAGGAAAATTTTAAGAAAACAACTATAATTAATATTTACTATACAGCATTGTTTCTTATGAGGTAAGCAAGAGAACAGGCAAAAGTGGAGGAAGACCTAGACTAGTGATACAAGCTGTATTAGTTCAAGCAATGTTACCAGAGGTTTAAGTATTATTTCTCACGTATTATATAGGTAGTGTATCTGATTATATAATATCTAACAATATATTGTATATAATACATAAAAATATCTAAATAATGTCTAAATTTTAGTCATTTAAAATAAAGTCTTTCAAAATTATTTTTGCTTTGTTCCTATTAATCAGTTTTCCCAAGAAATACATATAAATAACAGTCTTATCCATTTCCAAAAAGCTCAAGATTGAGAAAATGTATATTAAATCAATTTATCTCCATTTTCAGCACAGTCCCCAGCTTATAAACATATAAGGATAGCTAATAATAGTGAAAAGTAAGTAGTTCTTTACACTGTCTGGATTAGGCCAAGGCCAACTCTAATAAGACTTCTGATAGAGTTCTAGGTTATTAACACTTAAATTAAGAATGATGGCACCTCTCCACACAAATAAAAAGACTACAATTTCCTAGTCTATATTCCCCATGAAGTCTAATATCCATTTTCCTCCTAGGTACCTTGGACACTTTTGGCCCATTAATTTCCTTCCATGGCTCCCTTAATTTGGGGTTGTATGCTGAGCTTAACTGCCCAGTTAGCATCAGCACAGCAGGATATATGCAGGCTGGACCACTTGGAGAGCAATGTCTGACAGAGCCATGGGCTCCACTCTGAGTTCTGCTAGTGGTCAGCCTTGCTGCTGTGCAACCTGGCCCTGTCACTAAGCTACAGCTGACCTGAGGGTCTGTCCACAGAAACAAGCAAGACCATTTGTATGCAGCAAAGAAAACGGCAAATGGCCCAGGCCAAAGGCTTTGAAGACCAAAGACCCTGCCATAAAAGGGTTGCCTTATCTTAGACAAGCCCTCTATTTCTCTCTCCTCATATGCAAATTGGAATGAGCAGTCTCCACACCTGTTTTCAGTGAGCTCTTTTGGCAACTGACTAAAATTGAAATATAAAATGCCTGGCACATAAGTCATCATAAATGATCATTAATTTAAAACATGATACATGTTTAAACCTATAAATCTGTAGAGAGGATAAGAATTAAAACTATGCAGTAATGAGAGCAAGGAACCAAAGTCCAGGTGTAAAGGGTCCTCCCTTCTCTAGTACTGATGCTTCTTTTCCTCATTTTTAAGATTAAAAATGATTTACACAATATATACTAAGAATCAACATCATAAGTCTTACTTTAAAGCTAAAAAATCACCACCATGACAAGTACAAGTGAATTGGAAATTTGATATTAACATTTCGACTCCACTTGAGATTCTTTCAAATGTTTTTACTGGCTGATTTGAATTTTGGGTTAGGCCTACATTTTTGTGCTTATGGAAATGGAAAAGGTTTTTAAATCACTAAACCAGCATATTAAAACAGAGAGGGAGAAAGGAGAAGAGGGAGAGAGAATGGGGGTGCTCTTATTGAAAATAAAGTCAAGAAATTACAAATAGCCTTAACATTACCATCCAGGAAAGTCTGCTCAAGATAATCAATGATCTGAGTGGCCTCACAAATTATGTTTTCCCCGTGGATAAGGACAGGCACTTCTCCAGTTGAGTTCAAACGCATAAACCAAGGCTCATTGTGCTCACTCAGGGGCAGACTTACATCGTGTTCCTCGCACCTCAATGCCTTTTCAGCAATTACCAAGCGCACCTGCAAGAGTTCACAGGGGTTACTGCTGTTTTCGCCTTCCCTAGATACAGCTAAACAGCCCAGTAGTCTTCCTGAGCCAGCAGCACTTTAGAAGTTCACTTAATGAAGTATGTCCCTAGAAGGAATAAATAAGGAGCATTCTAGCATTACAGAAGAAAACATCAGGAATGAAAAGTATTCTGTCCTCATTACAGTCATTCTTTCTTCATCACCACTGTGGTCTTTGTGCCCTAAACTGTCTTCTCCCCAGATGTACAGGAAAATACATATTAGATATTTACATTACAATTCACAACAGCAGCAAATTTTCAGTTGTGAATAGCAATGAAAATAATTTTATGGTTGTGTTCACCACAACATGAGGAAGTGTCCTAAAGGGCTATAGCATTAGGAAGATTAAGAACCACTGGTTCGAGGGAATGTTCTGCTCTTGTGGATGACCCAAGCTTGATCCCTTGCATCCACATTGGGTGATTCACAAGGGCCTGTAACTCCAGCTCTAGGTAAACCCATAAAAGAACCATCTTAAGTACAAACATATGTTTAGACCTTTGATATAGAATGCAAATGTGGAAAAATAGAAGCAAGTTTCATTCCCTTGATGAGGGGCAGTGCCTTTACATGATTTTGTCTTGCCCCCACACTGCACCCACCTTCAGATGCTAGGGATTACCAAACCTTGGGCCTGCTAGACAAGGACTCTATCTCTTAGCTAAACACCTAACTTTTTTTCTTTCTTTCTTTCTTTCTTTCTTTCTTTCTTTCTTTCTTTCTTTTTTCTTTCTTTCTTTCTTCCTTCCTTCCTTCCTTCCTTCCTTCCTTCCTTCCTTTCTGTATTTATTTTTTAAGGAAGAGCCTGTCATGGTGACACAAAACTGCAATCCCAAAAGTGGAGGAGCAGAGTTAGAAAGGTTGCCATGAATTCGAGGCCAGCTTGGTCTACCCAGCAAGTTCAGGTTGGTTGGGCAGGGTTGCACTTCGAGACCCTGTCTCAAAACTATAATTTATTTATTTTCTTTCTTTCCTTCCTTCTTTCTGGGGGGTTAGAAGGAAAGTAGATCAAGGGGTTGCAGGAAAGCACTCTTTCCTCCCTCCCTCTCCAGGGCAAAACCTCTAGGCCAAATGCAGATGCTTCTTAGTGGCACTTCCTGAGTGGCCGTGCCTGCGTCACTGCCTTCCAGAATCATCTCGCTTCTGCTGGTGCACTTAATGCACCCCAGCTCCGAATGTACCCCGAGGATGCTTGGAGGCCCACACATCATGCAAGGGGAGCTGTCCGGGTGCTGAACCCGAGGGCAGCCCTCGACTACAGGCGGCTACCTTTTGAGAGCTGAAGGAGTGAGTCCAGTGGTACAGAATGAGGCGGACCTCCGCGTCCGGCCGGCCTTCCGCCCTCAGGGACACGCCCGCCCGCGCCTCGTCCTGCCTCCGAGACATTTCAGGTGCAGGGACTCAGGAAGCCTTGTCGGTGGGCCGGCTGGCTGCAGACGCTTACTGTAGAAAGCGTCCTTTGGTTTCTCAAGGTCCCCTGTTACGTAAAGGACGTGCTCCGCAGACGAACTGGCTTCTGGGAAATGTAGTTTCTCCCCAAGGAAGCTGTGCTGCCTAGTAGGCTAAGGCCCTTGAGAAGTCATCTGTGAGATGTAATGGGATGACTTTTAGGTAACGTTTTCTAAAATATGACTGTCTGGCTTTTGGGGCAAGGAAAAATGATAACAGCAAATGATGCTCCTGGGCTTTGGACATTGCATGGGCATAAAAGCACCAGTTTCACAAGACATTCAGGACTTTTACTTAGGTAGGAAAGTTCTAGAGGACAAAGCAATAGGATTAAATATCAATACATGTCCATTAGAAGATATTATAATGGAGTACAAAATATGTATTTCATAAATACATCAACAATGGCAATGTTAAGTGTGAATGTTCATACCAGAAATACCTGAGAGTGTATCCTGCTGTTTTCATTTATGAACTAGAAATACAAGTTTCACTTGTAAACTTTTGGTGAGAACTGAGTAGATAAATAAGACAGTACACAAAATGGTGATACTACTCACAAAGACCGTAAAAATAGTCTCTTTATGGGGCTGGAGAGATGAGTCGGTAGTTAGGGGCACTCACTGCTCTTCCAAAGGTCCTAAGTTCTATTTCCAGCAATCGCATGGCAGTTCAGACTGTTCGATGCCCCATTCTGGAGAGCAGATGCACATGCAGACTAAGTACCCATGTGCACAAAAGACATAAGTCTTTTTAACGTCTCTTTATAACCATGATCAGAAAAAATGACAGCTACAGACTACATTCTAATTCCGGTTATAGCTGCATATCACTTAAAATCTGGAATCATAGTAAACTAATAAAATTTCTTCTTCAGCAAATTCAGATAAATACTATTGTGAAATAGTTCCTTTATAATTCACTACCAAATATTACTTGAGCGCTGTGTTCTAGGCATTTTGCTGGATCCTAGAACTACAAAAAGTTGCTGTGAAAGATCTAGCGCCTGACGCACAATATAGAAGTCTGCTGGCAGGTGTAACAACATAAAAAGCCACACTAACTAAGGATAGCAAATGCATAGAATAATGAAGATGGAAGACATGGCAGGTGGGCAGCCCAGGGATGAAGGGCTTCTGAAAGAGACAAAAGGCTTATTGAGTTTCCCTTCCTTTTACAGTACTTCATCTGTTGTTCTCCATATTTCTTTTATTATTTGAAGGGTTTTACAATATATTCTCAGTAAACCAGGATTAGCTTTTCTCTTAATGAACACAGTGGGGTCTATCCTCTGCCTCCTTGAATCATTGGGGGAACTTGTGAAACCAGAGATGTTTGAGATGCCAGGAGAAGTTGTTGACTTGGTAGACCTGAAGCAAGGTCTGTAGTCCAACTCCCCTACAATAGTCAGCAGCAGATGTGGATGGAAGTCCGAGGATTTAGCAGTGGCTCAGTCCCAGGAGGCAAGAGAGAGTGAGTCTTCCTTCTTCCAATGTCCTTATGTAGGTCTCCAGATTAAAGGTGTGTCCCACCACACTTTTAATCCCAGATGACCTTGAACTCAGAGATCTCCTTGTCTTAATCTTCTGGAATTCATAGCCACTATGCTTCAAGAGCTCCATGCCAAGATCCAGGTCAGAAATTTATATCTCTTAGCCTCCAAATTAGGATCACAGGTGAGCCTTCCAATTCTGGATTGTAGTTTATTCCAGTTATGGTTAAGTTGACAACCAGGAATAGCCACTACATACATGCATTTACAAATTTCTTAAATAATAAAAAAAACTTGAAAAATAAATACTTTTAAAATGAATTAATAATCATAGTCCTGTAATCTGGGGACACATCTTTGCATTTATGTCTCTAATTCCTCGCCACTTATATAATCTTATATAGTGAGGGAAGTCCAGATGGATTTGATATTGTAAAACAACAATTCACAGAGTTTCTCTGAACTTTATTCACCTTACCTATAAGTTATATTAAAACTTTACCAGATAATCTGGTGCACAAACATACAGTTTGGAAAGTTTTTTTTTTAACTAAACAGTTATAATGTCTACACTTTCCTATATTTGATGACTTGATAATGCTTTAATTTATTAAATAGTATTGCTAGCACTGAAATATACATACTAGATTTTTATGGGTGTGTACATATGTTACCAAGTATATATTCCTATTGTTGATCTGATGTACTTTGACACATGTTAGGTGATACTTATATTTTTATTTTGTTTTTGTTTGTTATTGTTTTTTCAAGACAGGGTTTCTCTGTGTAGCCCTGGCTGTCCTGGAACTCACTCTGTAGACTAAGTTGGCCTTGAACTCAGAAATCTGCCTGCCTCTGCTTCCCAAGTGCTGGGATTTAAAGGCATGTGCCACTACCGACCTGCTGATACTTACATTTTTAAATGAATCTCGCCTAAGCCAGAAATTTGAAACCTGACAAATTCGAATACTTCTGTTTTTAAAGTATTATTCTGAATGACCACAAGAGGTCTCTAGCTTTTAAGAAAAGAACATTCCCTGCTATTCTTTCTGGACAAACTAGAAAACAGTGATTATATTCTCCAGAAAATATATTTAATTAATTAAACAATATGAAAGGCAGATTTTTCCAAAATAAAGAAGACATATTTTGTACATGTATGAAAATAGGGTTCTTTCCACTCTCTCTTGAGGGTAGCACTACTAATAGTAGGCATTCAGGAACTGGATTCCCATGTCCGGAATCTAGTTCATAGGAATCATGTAGGATTTGGAAGTGAAGTACACTTTTTTTTAAGATTTATTTTTTATGCATATGAGTACACTACAGCTGTCTTCACACTCACCAGAAGAAGGTATCAGATCCCATTACAGATGGTTGTGAGCCACCATGTGGTTGCTGGGAATTGAACTCAGGACCTCTGGCAGAGCAGTCAGTGCTCTTAACCACTGAGCCATCTCACCAGCCCCAGAGGTCTTTATCCTAATCCAGATTGGACCTGAGTTTGTTGGAAGAAATCTCTAAGGAGACACATTCTGTTGTGGGGGGCACTTAAGAAAAAAAAAAGGAAAACATTCATTCACACTGACATCGGCATAAGCAAGCACCATGTGACCAAGACATGATCCGACCAAAAGCACACTGTGGGCAAGGTTGCCAAGGATTAGTGCCATGACAAAGGTATTCTATGACAAAAGGGTTCTGTGACCAGTATGTGGAAGTCAGGCAAATGGGTACTGGAAAGCACTCTTCTTAAGAATTTTTATCTTTAATGTGAACAAAACTAGATAGACTACAAAATTCTATCACTATTAAAGCATAAACATTTAGTTTAATATTAACATTACTAGTCACTTCTGGAAAAAAGAAAATTAATTGGATCATATCATGTAACAACAGTAACTTCAAACTAGATCCTCTTGAATTAATAAACTGCAGTTGGGAATAAATAGTATTTGCTCTTGAAGGGAAGATCAGAGGAAATATATTAGAGACCCCTCCCCACTAATAAATCTTACATGACTCACGTGAACTAAATTACTGACATGGCTTGAAGCAGAGGAGGCAGCCCAGTTTCCAGCTGCTCAGTTAGTATTAACACTGCTGCCATCAGGAAAGAGTGGAGATAATTCTAATGCTCTACCTACATATGAGATATTTAGTGTTTGGACATCTGCTTTAGATGTTGTTTAAGCATTGTCTAATTGAGTAAGATGAGAGACAGCTCACTAAATGCATTCATTCATGAAGAATTTCAGTGGTTCAGTGTAGGTTGACGTCCATACTTGATGTATCATAGTAGTTCCCAAAAGCAGTCCCCCTGATTAGCTGTGGCTCACTACCTGGGAACCTGTTACCTGTGTATACATTTTAATAAGCTTTCATCTCTTTAGGCAAGACCCAGCAATTTGTGCTTTAACAAGCTTCCAGGTTTCTCTGATAAACATCAAATTTGAGAGTTACCTACTAAATGTATCTTTTGACAGCAACTCTCAGCTTCCTGCCTCATCAGTAAAACTTTTAGAACAGAGCAGCATCTGAAAGTCAAAAGACTGATTTCATACTCATCATAAAAAAAAACACTGAATAATTTGAAATAACTCCAAAAAAAAAAAAAAAAAAGACAGGAAAAGCCCATGGTACACACCACCAGGTTCTAGGTGCCAAGACTGCCACATTACATTAGAGGTGGTCTGAATATTCTTGGCCCAGAGAGTGGCACTATTAGGAGTTGTGACCTTGTAGGAAGAAATGTGTCTCTGTGGGATGGTGGGGTGGGCTCTGAGACCATTCTAACTGCTTTGGAGACACGCTTTTTCTCCTGTTTGTCTTCAGAACAAGATGTAGAACTCTCAGCTCCTCTAGTACCATGCCTGCCTGCACACTGCCATGCTTCCTGCTATGATGATAATGGACTAAACCTCAGAACCTGTAACCCAGCCCCAATTAAATGTTGTCCTTTATAAGAGTTGCCTTGGTCATGGTGTCTCTTTACAGCAATGGAAATCCTAAGACACCAGGAAAAGCATAGACAGTTCTCCTGCTGACTATGGAGCAAAAGCCATAATGACTGGAGAGCACTGAATCCTGCTTTGCAGCTGCAAAACTGCTTTCAAGATTTAAGAGCACACAATTATATTTTCCACCGAGTATATCTTATTAATCCAAGAGGCTCTCATTTTGAGATTACTATAGTCCCAACGAAAAACTACTCAGGTTAGCAAATCACTAATTCTCTCCTGCCTTTTTTTAGTAGAAAATTCACTCTGACTTTCCTTTCTGGTAGAGAGGATTGACTATCTCTTATAATACTTTTTTTTTTAAGACATATATGGGAAGAAGGAATCTTATTTGAGAAAAATGCCTCATCAGAGGCAAGAATGTGGGGTATTGTCTTGATTCGCAATTGCTGCGGGAGGACTCAGTTCACCCTGGACAATGCCACTCCTGTAGGGAGTCCTGGAATGCATGAGAAAGCACGCTAAGCCCTGGGGAGCAGGTCAATAAGAAGCACCCCTCCATTGCCTCCATATCAGCTCCTACTTCCAGGTCCCTGCCTTAGTTACTGACCTGCCTTCCCTTCAAACATGTAAGCTGAAGTTAAATCCCTCCCCAACTTGCTTTCAGTCATACAGTGTTTTATCTCAGCAACAGAAACCCTAAGACATCCCTCACCCTTGGCTCTCTCTTTGCACAGTCACAAATGATGCACATACTCAGAGTAAATATGTGACTGTGTGCCACAGGCACACCAAACAAGGAAGGAGTGCACTATATAGCTGTCATGGTTTTGTTATGTTTAATATACACCATATTAAAGTCACACCATTGTGTGACTATGCTATTTAACACTTGCAAAAATCTTTTGGGATAGAAAGACATAATCTTATTTTATTGATGAGAATACCAAGGCATAGAGAAGCTGGATAAACTTCTCTATCTCACACTATTAGTACTTGTGTTAAACTGTGTTAAACTCAGTGGTCTGGTCTAGAAATTTCAGTCTCACCAATAGGAGATCTAGCCAGTGTTACCAGCCATATTTCCTGTCTCATATGCAAATATTACTGATGCCTTATATCACTGATTATCTAACTTTAACTCTTTTGTTCAACACTTTTGCATTCAGAGAAGAAACTGAAGAGGGCAGGATAGAGAGACTGTGCTCCTAAGAGTAACTGGATGCCTATGATAAAGCTGTCCCATCATTCAAAGTCTGGCTTCCTCCTAAACCTTACCAAGCGCCTTCACACAAAGTATTCACTTGAATAATCCTAACGCACTCCAGCTTCTAGCTAAGGATCATTGCTGAGGTAGGGAGATAGCATTGCTTCTAGTAATGGGTAGCTGAAATGAAAATGCTGGGTGTAAGACCAGAAAAAAACAACACGGGGTGCCCAGTTCCCCATGCCTCAGAAGGCGACATCCCAAATCACTCTGGGAAAAACGGTCTTGGTGCAACTGCAAGAGGATTTTTATTCCAGAGGCTCTGGGGCTCACAGCCATACACCACGCAGGGGTAGGGGACTGTGAGCTCCGAGTGCAGACTCAGAACAGCTTTTATAGGTCTACAACAAAACCCTCGCATCACAGCCAATTATTCTTTAGCATAGAGAGCCCGAGCAGTGCGAGCCAATTGATTTGTACCACTCCGTAGCTTCTAAGCCAATCAGTTTTCTATAGAAGCCAGATAGCAACTAGTTAGCTCATTTCCTGTTACGGGGCCAGGGTCACGTATTAGGCGCTTGGGGACCTGAGCACCCACCAGGTGTGAGCCCCGAAGCCCACGCAGTGACCCCGCCAGCCCAGCTGTGCTCGTCCTCACCCCAGCTGCTCCGAGGAGGCAAAACTGGTAAGGACGCCGGGGACCTTCCCAGGCCTGTGGCTTGCAACTGGACATTGCAGGCGGGTGTGATGTGTATACTCCTGGGCGGCTCAAGGAATGTGACCGTTCACCTAGTTTCTAACAGAGAGCAGGTTTTTGGGGGTCATTTAAGAGTTAGGCATGGGGGATTTTAGCCTATAATTCTCATCCTTTCACTGGGCTTGCAGCTCCAACTTCCATATACATTTACCCAGAGCATTACTGACACATTCCACTCACCTTGGCTGTGTATAAAAAAACTTTCCAGTCTGTATTTATATATTGTCACCAACAGTTTGACTTGTGTTATCTCTTTGTCTTTACTATGATGTGTTTGGATATATTGACTGGGTATGGTCAATATTGAATGAGTGCATTGGCCAACTATATATTTCACTGTGAACTTTCTAGAACATGTCCACACTAGTTAGCACATGGAAGGCAAGAGATTAGGCTCTCTTAATTCAAATTCTGATGTCGCTACTCAGCTTTGTGATCATGGACTTAGCTTTCTTTCCTGCAAACCAGGCGAAGTAACTTATTACACCTTCATTGTGATATTTATAGAATTCAGTTTTTGGTTTTTTTTGTTTGTTTTTTTTGTTTGTTTTTTGGTTTTTTTCGAGACAGGGTTTCTCTGTGTAGCCCTGGCTGTCCTGGAACTCACTCTGTAGACCAGGCTGGCCTCGAACTCAGAA
>BDUI01001593.1:50987-75413 GCA_002335545.1 Apodemus speciosus | reverse complement strand
GATAGATAGATAGATAGATAGATAGATAGATAGATAGGTAGATAAGCAAATAAATAAATAATAGGTAAGAGGCAAAGAACATTTGAGGCAAGTAACATGTGGCCTTGCAGATGAAAGAAAATCATAAACTAATGCATGATTTGCAGCTCGGAACATGGATAAGCTGGTAAAGCCCTGGCTTCAGTGACCACCACTGCATAAAATCAGGCACACACATGCAATCTTAGCACTGAGGAAGGCGAAGAGGTCAGAAAGAACAGAAGTTCTGGATCATCTTTAGCTACATGAGAGTCTCTCTTTAAAAAAAAAATAAAGAAAAATGAAATAAAACCACTTGTGGACAGTTTAATTCCCAGCAACCACATGATGGCTCACAACCATCTGTACAGCTACAGTGTACTCATATACATAAAATAAATAAATAAATCTTTAAAAAAAAAGGTTGAAATCGTATTAGGATTAATATGAAAATTTGAATGTATCTGATCAGTGTAGAAAACCATAATAAAATACAGCAATGTCTCCCTGAAGAATAATCAATATTAGTTATTTAAAACCAGTTTATAAGCCGAATGCAAACTCACAGAGTCAGAATACATCAAGAGACAAAGCTAAACATGTCTACACTTAAAATGTGCCCCAGGTCAGTCATCAAGGAGATAAAGAGCTGAAGGGCTCAAAGTGTCCCCTTCTGTCACAGGAAGGCTCACAGTTTAAAAATGGTCAGTTAGAACTCACTTAGACCTTATAGATGGTCTGGGAGGTTTGCTTCCATTTGGGACAGTTAGCTTGAGGAGGTCCTGATAGTCATGCCTGCACATGACTTTACCCATGTTACATCACCTACAGACTGGCAGTCCTGCACAATCTTGTATACAGTAATGATCTTCTTTTTACCTCCTCCCCCAGTAATGATCTTTAAATAAGTAAAATAATAAAATGCTGATCTGCTGAAGATCACATTTCAATTTAATTAGGAATAAGCATTATAATTTCAAGGTTCAAAATAAAAGCAGCTCAAATTGCTCTTCAGAGGAGGCTCCCACTCCATGCCCTTGACTTCTCTTTGAAGATTTCCACATACAAACAAATGCAGAAGAAGGACTGCATGCTATGTGCATTGTTGTGTACCTTCCTTTTTCCAACTAGTACAACTTGGGGATTTTCCCAAAATTTTTCAGAAAGATTCCCCATAATTTTTCTATAACTCTATTTTACTTTAATTTGGTTTTATAAAGTTGTGGATTAGATTTTTCACCTTTATTATTCTAACCAAGATGCACTTGTAAATAAAAGTGTGTGTGTGTGTGTGTGTGTGTGTGTGTGTGTGTGTGTGTGTGTGTATTTTAAAAAATCATGAGGTATCTCAGCTCAGGCCTCCAAGAAGCAGGCATCAGGGCAGAATTAGAGATAAAACTAATTTACCAGCAGGAACATAGCTCAAACATAATGGCCAAAGGGAGCAGAAGTGAGGAAGGTCTTACATCCTGATGCATATAAAGGGAAAAGTGTATAGAGGAGTCTCAGGCCACAGTTTCAGTGAGATCAATGGAACACAGAAACTATCACTCATCAGGAAATGTGTTGGAATGGAGTGGGAAACTCCCCTATACCCCCACTGTTCTCAGTGATTGGCTAGCCACAGCTTTGGAAGTGCATATACTTAATATGAATTACTGTTAGGGTCCAAAAAGAGACCAACGAGACATCCACCGGCCTCCCCATTGTCAGCATGTGAAGACTGGAGTGCTGCATGTCCATGACCAGAAGCTCTTACATTGCAAAAATCTCTGCACATTCAGAGTAGCACTCACTGAAGCTCTGTAAAAAGGACTCAATAAGACAGCAGCAGCCCCTGACTCTTCAGTTGCTCTTGAAATCAAAATGGTTTACATCTTCTTCCTCCTTAGCTACCACATTAATAGGTACTGATCTAGTGGTTTCTGGAGTTAGACTCTTTGGAAGCCTTACCCTTCTCCAACTAGAGCTGCTGCATGTATGTACTTATATTTACAAAGGGCCCAAAGCACCCTAATGAGCCACTCCGTTCTCACATAGGCTTTTCTGGCCTCATTATATAAAAGCCCCTCCTACTCTTAAGGATGGACCATCCTACTATGGTGACAGTTCCTTTATCTGCTGACCTGAGGGCCTAAGGCACTGGGGATTTCCAGGCATCAGTCAGCTTCTGAAGTTCAACAGTATTCCTTTGTCCTATGCTAACGATGCTTCCCCTTTGGGAGCCCAAAGTTGCAGGGCTACAAAGTAATTCAGTGGTAGATTGCTTGCTTAGCATGTGTGAGAATAGTTGTGAGAAACCCTTTGAATCTGACAGGAAGAATACTGCTGCTTCCAATTCTTAGTTCTCAGGTGTACATGTTGTTCCCATTAAGGTTGACCCAAAAGAGTAGTCTGATTTAGTGCACATACAATATCCAAGAGGACATGGCACCCCTGCATACTATTTCTATCAAGTTGAACTTTAGCCATGAGTCCAGAAAACCGTTCCATCATTAGCTCTTCATAGATAATGCAGGTATGTGATATTGCAGTATATGATAAAGTCAGTAGCCTCCACAATCAGGGATCATTCTAGAACCTCCTTCACTATCCAGTGGCCCCAGTTGAACATGTATGAAATTCCATGCCTGTGAATTAGCCATTCTGTAAACCCCTATAGAATGTTGAGCAGAAAAGTCAGACTCACACCTAGAATAATTGTCTATTCCAATAAGAATGGAGTAATTACTGCTTGCAGGCTGTAAGCAACTAGAAAAGTCAATTTTACACAAAGTAGGTGATCTCTTCACAGGGAGAGAGTCTTTGTAGCTGGCAAGCTGAATAGAGCCATTGGTAGCTAAGCTGAGCTTGACTGGCTGGGACTGCTAAATTCATGGGATCCTTGTTTCAGATCTCTCATGGTACATAAAGAAAGTAAATATTAACTGTCCCAGCCCTGAAGTCTACTTGGGATTTCAGTGGCTGTCAAATGGAGAGCATTAGCATTAGGGAAGAACAATGGTGGAAACTGGCTCTCTTCAGAAGGTTGACATGCACATGCCTACCATTCATCCACATATCCTGGCCTTGGAATTCCGTGGTTCCATCTTCCAATTACTCTCCTTCAAAGTCCCTAACCACATGGTCAGGCTGTTGGCCACTTTTCAAAAAATATATGTATTTGAATATTGTACTATTTTCCATTCACTTAAAACATACAGTGAGATCCACTGCTGTCACAGTTCAGTCCACTGGATCATTTTCTGTCTAGATTTTAATGCTGTAATACATCTTCCTTCATTTTCAGCTTCTCACACACACCAAGTCTATCTGTCCATCAACAAAATGCAGCCTTCATTCCTCCTTACCTCACAGTATAAATCCTAATCTAGGTACAAAAGAAGCTGGAGAAAGGACACAAGGACAACCCAGAGTGGGACACAGAGGTCTGGAAAATTTGTCTTGCCCACTTCCTGCATCCTTTGGACCTCTCAGCTTGATACTGGTTTGACACTATATGAAACTTAGATTGCTTTAAGTCTGTACAACMTTTTTTCATCAAGATTCCAATCATGATGGAAATTTCTGGAAGAGTGGCACTAGGTCCTATGATCAAATGTCCATTCTCTATTAAGTCTAAATAACTCACCAAGAGCTGTTTTTCAAAAGATACATATTTTTCTATTGCAGATGATCTGGCCTTGCTTTAGATCCCTACCCATCTACACTATGATAGACAGGGGCTTGCCATTGTGACTATGTATGTTTTAACACCACCAGTATGACCAACACCTTAAAATTTGAGTGAGCAAGTGACCTAAGAGGCAGAGCAGCTTAAATCATGGACAGCCTCAGGTTGCCTCTGGCAAGATCCTGTTCTTCCTGAGTCCTCTCAAAGCTACATAGTTCTTACTATGTCACTTTCCACTAAAATAGGAACAGGTTCTAAGTGAGGATCCAAAGTTCAAGAGGCTTTCCTGGTGCTCAGCACACTCTGTATTAAGGGACACAAAATGCACCAAATTCTTTTTTTGTTGGAGGGATGTTGTGGGCAGAGCAAGGCCTTGATATAAGCACTGCAAGYAGATCAAGGGTCATGGCAGGTGGAGGCTGTCTGCTATTGTGCTCCTCACTCTAGGTTCTCTTGAAGGGATATCTGAGCAATGAGCCACCAAGGATATGCCATGGACAGTTCTGAAGTCTGCCTGAGCTTTAAAAAGTAATCTAAAACAAAAATAAACAAAACAAAACAAAACACCCCCCCCCCCAGCAATTTAAAGCATTTGCCAGAGATAACAAAAATGCTGGAGTCTGATGAAGATGGGGAGGAGAAATGTAGGCTCTCTATCTGCCTGAAGAGCCCTCTGTGGGCTTTGTGGTATAAATGCCGAGGAGACAGATGGGACCACAACACTTGATGAAGATACAACAGCCCCTTGTCAATAGGCTGGAGGAAAGCTTTCTCTATGCTTGCCCATTGTTCAGATCTCATCACAACCGTCTTAGAGCTAGTCATTCTTCATTTATAATTTACATTTCTTTTACTCCCTAATAATTGATTTTTTTCTTTCCGTCAGCTCTGAGTCATTTAGCTTATTCCTAAATTGTGCTTTCCATGATATTATAAGCCTCCCTTCTTTAGCCAGCTGCTTTATGAAAAGGTCATAACATCAATTTTCACTAATTTTAGTCTTAATGCCAACACTCCTAAATATACTTCTCTAGTCCCTTACCATCCTTAGTTTGTGGTATTTCAAATTGGGAGGTGCCGTTCATGGGAACTAGCTTCGTTACTTTACATGTTGTATATGAGAGATGAAGGCAAGGCAGGTCTTGCCCACTCAGAAGCCAGGAAACCTCTTTCCCAGCAGGCCAATTTCCTTACCATCTCAGACATGCATTCTTYCCATTCCTTGCTTGGTAGTATGTCTGAGTTTCAGGAGTTCATTACACTGCAGTGTCTGGAAGGATGAATTTTGCTATATGACTCCCCAAAACAAGTTCAACTACAATAGTTTACAAGATCACTCAGTTCTCTGAACTCTTAGGCTATGTGGCTGTTGCTGGCTTCTTGCCGCTCTTCCTTGTATGTTCTTATATTATTTTTCTTTGTATCTCCTGGGTCTTTAGAGATATTTTCCAAAGAACTTACAATCCAAGTATGAGCCATACATACATCTCCAAATCTAAGGTAAATAGCACAGATGCTCATACACATGTATACATTTTATGTTCTAATTCAGGTCTTCTAGTTACTTGTTTATTTGCTTTTGTTAGAGGCAGGGTAGCCGTRTACTGTTCTGGCCAGCTTACAACTTACTATGTAAATTTCTGCCCTTGCCATTTCCATAAGACTCAACTGTTTTTTTCATGCAACAATCAGACTGTTTCTAAATTACACTTAGCCTCTCCTGCAGAACAGCCTGGTTGTACCAGCCAACAAGTGTCCAGGATGTCCTGGAGCTTACAGAAATCCTCTAGCCTCTGTAACTTGTTTTCGTTACAGGTGTGCACCATCATATCCAGCTCCTTCTGATCTTCAGAATAACCTGAGATTCACTCTGCATCTTTTAGCTTCCTACTCTTAGTAAGAGTATTGCTTATTACCTTTTCTATCATTAACTTTTGTATTCCTAGAGCACTCCTGAAAGCCACTGTGAGCTTTGCTTTTGGACACAGATGCTAGTTTACCCCATTAGGAAGAACAGGCAGAAGGCCCCAGGGACAAGTCATGGGAAGAAACCAAAGCACTGCCCTTGAGATTTACACGTGGCTCAGCTGGTGTTTTTACATAGGAACTAAGACTGTTTCTAAATTAGACTTAGCCTCCAGGGCAGGACTGCTAGATACTAGCCAACAAGCATCCAGCAACCACACTAAATTCTGGTACCATCATGTTTATAGGTTGGAACACGGCAACCAGCCTAAAAGTAAGGAGACCAGAAGTAAAATAGGGAATGACCTAGCTAAAGAAGTGGGAGAGGAAAGGGGAGAGACACAGAAAAATGGGCTCCACAAAAGGCAAGGAGATGAGTTCTTACAACTACCAAGTTTGTAGCTCTTACTTGAAGAATAGGAACTAAAGAGAAGGCCATTTCATATATGAAGCAAAAGGTTCCCAGCTTCTGGCTAGTTAACACTTCAATGAACTAGTAGGGTCACATTATAGAAATTGAGAATCAGAGATGGGCAGGTAAAGATTGAACTATGATACACCCCAAGAAAGTCTGAAGTTTTAAGAATAGGCACAGGGACTTGAAGAGGAAAAGAAAACAAACAAACAAACAAACAAAAACAACAAGATACGGAGGACACCAGAGAATCTATTCTGGCTAGAAGGAAGAAACTAGGACACATGGTGGGAATGAATAACTGATGCCTTAGAGGAGAAAAAGAATCTCTTTTCTGTTTGTCTAGGAGATTGGGGCTTGAGGAGTAATTAGGACCCCAAGGGGGATAATGGCCCTTCCTCTTTCCTCCCAGCTACCATGAGGTGACAGGTTCCCTCCATCACATTTCCTCTCCTACCATGACTACTTCACTACAGGCACAAAGGTAAAAGGGCCACGCAAGGGTGGCCCAAACCTAACAGAAAGCTAATACAGATACTAACTTAAAGACACATCACCTTTAAAGGTTCTTTGTCCGACTGAAGAGTGTCAGGGCTGAGACGGGCTGGAGGACAGTGACATGCATGGGGAGCTGGCCAGGAGTAGATCTGCCACCAGGCACAGGGGCTTTGCACAGGGTCACAAGCACAGGCTGTGATAGCAATAATTAAATGTTGTGATAGTGTCCACAAGGAGCTTCCAAGAACAAGGGATGGAAAATGGTGGCTCAGGATTGAAGATGCAAAGACAGATGTGCCAGAGGCTAAAGTGGAAATTTCTGGTTTCTCTAACAAGTCAGTTTTGTCATGTGATTTTTTTTTCTAGAAACTGTCTTATGAGATGTTTTGTGGAAGCAGACATATGAGGGAATGTTTGCTCAGAACAGACACATGGTGTTTTTCTGGAAGCTGTCTTGTGAGAGGGCATGTGTTTTACTGAAACAGATACTTGAGAGGGCACATGATGTTTTAGAAAGAATATAAATATAATCCCACAGGCAACCAGGAGACACTCTTGTATTGGTTCATCTTTCAACGCTTTGCTGGTCTTCACTGATCTTGACTTGTGACTTTATAGAGAGAAACCTGTCAAAGAACTTCCTCCTTCCATGGTATTTGGCTGCTTCTTACCACTTCCACCAACTCTTGCTGATTAGGCAGAGCCTCCAGGTGTCTTCTGGATCGAGCTGCTACTGATTCGTGTTTGGTGTTTGCCAATTGGAATGGTCTGCCACTACTGCTTTCTGTTTGATGTTTTGGACTGTACTGCTGATATCCTGACAATGAATGTTAACACCCCAAAGAACTAACCACTACTACACAGGCCCATGATCCACTTTTCCTATAAACCTTCTTCTTTCCATCCCTTGTGGGCTAGAAGGGAGGTRGAAGTATTTAAGAACCCTTATTAAAGTAGGTTTTGAAAAATCAAAGCCTAAAAAATAAAAATAAAAATAAACATAAACATAAAAAAAGATGAAAAGCCAGGTGGCAGTGGTGGCATACGCCTTTAATCCCAGCACTTGGGAGGCAGAGGCTAGCAGATTTCTGAGTTCGAGGCCAGCCTGGTCTACAGAGTAAGTTCTCGGACAGCCAGGGCTACACAGAGAAACCCTGTCTCAGAAAAAAAAAAAAAAAAGAAAGAAAGAAAGAAAGAAAGAAAGAAAGAAAGAAAGAAAGAGAAAAAAAAAAGAAAAATCAAAGCCTATAAGAAACTACTGTGAAAAAGCAACCGAATGTCAGGGGCAGTGAGGCAGAGATGATTACAGAGGCTCCTAGGCAGATAGGACTCAAGGAGTGGGAACTTTGAGAAGAGTCACTGGTTTTTTATGGGACAGTGGGAAATATGAAGGAATGCTGTCGAGTAAAACTGTAAAGTTCCAATTATCAGAACTGGCCTCTACCTAGGTCAATGTTGTTTCTGAGGAAGAAAACTCTAAGGTGAAAGTCATGACACTGCAGAAAGTAAGAGATACTCGGATGCTACGGTGATGCTGTATAAGACAATGGCAGGAGACAGCACACAGATGAGGAGTTGTGGAATAGCTACCATTCCTTTTAGAGCACAGGGCAATGTTGCTGACAAGAGTAGGCCTCTGAGGACATAAGAGAATAGTTTGAATGTCAAAAGGAAGCACTACTGAAAAGGAAAAAAAAATTTACTTAGTGACTTTCAGGATTTTTACTCTTATTATTACTCAACTGCCTATTGTGTCCTGGTKTGTATTTCTGGGTTTTGTTTGCAGTGCAGGGATCTAAGCCCAGAGTCTCATGTATTTTAGGCAAGCACATTGCTAACCTGAGCTTTGGTGTATTTCCATGAATTCCACTCCAACATGAGTAAACCATAACAAACTCCTCTAACTAACTATAATTTGTTCTTCAAATTGTAGACAGTGGCATTATAAATCATTTAGCCAAACAGGAAATAAAACTCATCTCTGCCACCCCTCCTCACTGAACACCTAGGCTTCCATCTGAGGGCTTTCAAAGCACTCTCCAATAAGCATAGTATTAAAAGCTGAAGACATGTTGTTGGCACAAGGCTATAATCCACACACTTGGGGGGGGGGTAAGGCAGGAGAATTCAATGACCCAGGCTAAGGCACTCAACTCACCAATACCCTCTTTCAAAGGAAAAATAAAGAAGGGCTGGGGATATATTCAAAGGTAGAGTGCTTGCCTGGCGTACACTAAGCCCTGGGGTCAATCAGTAGTGTAGAAAAAACGAGATTTAAAAAGCTTAGCATAAGTTCTAGTATATAGTAATTGCCCTAAACAATTTGAAGAACACTGACTTTGGAATTCTGGTTTCATGCTGTCTAGAAAGCTTAGATCTTGTAATTTTTAAAAATTCATTAAATTTTATGAACACTCATCACAAATGAATCATTTGGATTTCCTGAATTTACAAATCAAGTTATTGTTCATTTTGAATTATGTAACGCACCTTAATTCTATATACATCTTTATGTACTTTGATTCATGTTTCTGAAACAATAAACACTCATACTTCAGTCTTTTGTCATCTATAAACTTTTTATTATTAAAACTCTCAGTAATTCCGATGAAATCAAATCACTAAATAAAAAATAATAATAACATCATTAAATTGTAAGCAAAACATCCTTGCCAACATGTGAACTGGACTTACACTGCAGAAGCTTACTGTTTATTATAAATAATTTTTTAGAAGAGAAACTTGTGATGGCTGGGCTTTGTGCACAGAGGAAAAGAAACTGCTAAGAATGGTAGTTGCTGGCCAAGGGCTTCAGTGACTCCCCCATTCCACCTGTCACACCAACACTCACATTCTCTTCTTACTAATCCAGTCTTAAAGCTAAATTCAACTCCCCCTTATCCAGGGCAAAGGTTCAGAGGGAGAGGGAACATGAGGACATTACTAACCCTGACTCTGAAACTGCAACCGCATTCCACCTCCAGGGTCTGCTTGCTCTGTGCCTCGTCCTGTGCCCTCTGTCCTCCTAGCATGGCCGCCAAACCTCTGTCCTTACGTTTGCATGCACAGCTATGGGGTGAGGAGGCATTTCTTTTTGGTGGCATGAGGTAAATAGAGACATGGCTCATGCCCTTAATTGGTTGAAAAACTGTTCAGGAGCCAGTAAAAGTTCAATACTAACTTTCTTCCATGGGAGTCATAACTACTGCAAGGTCCTCAGTTTTACTTAAGGTTCTTTCTAAGGAAGGTTAGGCAGAAAAGCAGATTTAAGAAGTAAACAGCTGTGTGTTGTCCTATACAAACCTCCACACCCTGCCCAGATGGGTGCAGATTTACTATTATTTTCCCACCACCATGAATGACTATGTAGCTACTGCAGAAGCCAGAAAGTTGTGAGGTCTAGTGTACTCCATGAAAGTCCTCAGTTTTGGAGAACTGGGGAAGAAAACAAATACTTCAAGAAAACAAACAAACAAACAACAAAAAGCTCCCAAAGACCACTAGGATCTTAACACTAGAAGTAGGTCCCAAACCAAAAACCCAAAGCATAAATGCTAATTCTGGGAAGAAAGCCAGTTGAAAGACAGAAGAAATATCAGTTTGAGCAACTCTTCTTTTCCTATTAGACAGGTGGGACTTGAGCAGTCTGTGTGTGCCCCAACGCCTGTGCTTCCTGTGACTGAGAAAAAGGAGCTGTGGCTCAGCTGCAAAGCCCTGGGCCCTCGGATTTTCCCAACCCCCAGTCCAGAATGGGGTGTTAAGCAGATGCCTAATTCTTTCAGGCCACTAGGGTATGCACTGTTTCTGGCATTCCACAGCAGTCCCATGGATGTGGGTTTCTAATTTTCTTTGGTGAGTTGACTCAGAACAAACAGAGTTGTTGGTTTTGTTGTTTTTGTTTTTCCCTTTTGGTCTTTTAGACAGATAAGCAGGAAAGGACAGCTCAGTTCTGAGAGAGGCAATTCTCTCAGGAAAGACTCCTTTTCTCTTGCTCTCCTTTGACAGTTGTCCTTGTGGTTTTTAATCTGATTTTAACTAGCAAGGGAGAGGGCTAGGTGCTCCCCTGTCAGGTGGAAGCCTCTCAGCCCAGGGAACAGCAGGAATGCACTGAGAGGCCTGCTGAGACCCTGGCTTGTGGCCTTCCCCTACTGCCATTGTGAAGGTGAGGAGAGACTAGTGACACTCCTACAAGAGGTTGTAGTGTGCGATTCAGCTATGCTGTTACCACTTCTTGAACTCATCACAGGTACTACCATTAGAATATACCAAGTCATTCCCTAAGACAGAAAGGGAAGGGTATTCCCACWGAGAAAATGGTGAGAAGGTTTAAAGGAGGTATCTGAAGTGAGTTACACAAGGCAGTCCTGCTGCAGGAGATTGGCTCACCTGGCACCTGCCCCGGGTTTAGAGGTTCATGGTTTCTTTGTTCCTTTAGAGGAGTGCTTTACTTTCCATCTTCCTCCTTGAGAACTTCTGCTTACTTTTTAAAACAGTGGACGCCAGTGGAGAGGTCCCAGGTGTGCATTCCAGGCACTCACACAATACACACAGACTGAGCCTGTTTGGGTACACAGCTCCAAGCTGAAGAATTTCCGAAGTTGAGATGAGGGGACAGTCTGGAATGTAAAATGACAATGCCCTGTGCTCTTGCAATGCCAGCTACAAAGCCCATCATTATTACAAATAAAACCCAAACAACTCACGCCTTGCTCTTTCAAACTGCATTGCCTCTCTCAGAATATTCATGAAAAGAAATGCAAACACATGTGCCCTGAAATGGGTAGGTGTAAAAGAACATTCTGCACAATTATATCTAGGTTGCTACAGATTTATCACATGCAGACATATATTTGGAGCATATTAATTCATGATGACAGCTGCGCATGACAAATCCAACAGAGCACAAGTTGGAACGCTGGAAAAATGCACACACACACACACACACACACACACACACACACACACACGAATTTTCACCCCATCACACATGTTGCCTTCACTTGTAGAAGATTAAACACAAATGAAAAGCCCAAACGCCGGAGGTTCCAGCAGTGAAGAGCCTGTCCCCAACAGTGGCAGCCGCACCTTTATCCGCAGGCTTGACGGTCGCACGTCTCAGAGTACACTGGCCCTCCCACAAACAGCCCACTGGCGCGGACACACGTGCGCCCAGAGCTCGCAAGCCAAGCAGCTGAAGGGGAAGCAAGGCTCCCGGGGCTGGGGGCAGGGCCCGGCGGGCTGGCGCGTCGCGGGGCTGGGCCTCGGCGCCCAGGGAGGAGACTAGGGGCGGGCGCGGGGCGGCGCCCGGCTCACGTGGGCGGGTGGGAGCCGCTGAAGGTCCGCTTGGGAGACTGGGCTGTCCTCTCGCGCGCGGCGCTGGCCCCGGCGGCGGCGGAGGAGGAGGGAGAGAGGCGGCGGTGGCGGCGGCGAAAGAGGAGGGGAGGACGGGGGCGGCGTCGGACTGGAGCCGATCGGCAGTGCGAGCTGCCCGGGGCGCAGTCGTGAGCTCGCCCGACGGGCCCCCACCCCTGAGCTACAACCTGCCGTGCCAGGTTCTGCCCGAGTCCGTGCCCCCACGGGGAGCGCGCCGGGGCTGCCCCCCGAATGACGGGCGGAAGGTTCGACTTCGACGATGGCGGCACCTACTGCGGCGGCTGGGAGGAGGGCAAGGCGCACGGGCATGGCATCTGCACGGGGCCCAAGGGCCAGGGCGAGTACTCTGGCTCCTGGTCGCACGGCTTCGAGGTGGTCGGAGGCTACACCTGGCCCAGCGGCAACACCTACCAGGGCTACTGGGCGCAGGGCAAGCGGCACGGGCTGGGGGTGGAGACGAAGGGCAAGTGGATGTACCGGGGGGAGTGGTCACATGGTTTCAAGGGGCGCTACGGGGTCCGGCAGAGCCTGTGCACCCCCGCCCGCTACGAGGGCACCTGGAGTAACGGGCTGCAGGACGGGTACGGCGTGGAGACCTACGGGGATGGAGGTGAGCGGCGTCGCGGGCGTCTCCGCGGGCTGGTGCGGTGGGCTCTTCCCGGGCTGCGGGTACATGGAGAGAACTCGAGGTGTACGTGTCCGGAAACCCGCCAAAACACCTAGGGAGTCTACACTTCCTCTCGCCCTCCTCCCCATCCCCGGGAAGACCACTTGGGCACGCGGCTGGGTCGCGAGTGTCTGCGGCTCCGCGGGAGGACGGGGTGTCCATACCCCGGGAGTTAGGCGTGCAGGTACCTAGCGGGGGCTGGAGCCGCACTGCCTCCGGAGTGTCGGGCAGGAGAGGACGCTGTCACTTGAGCCTGTCACATTACGTTCCTGATCCCTCCCTCTCCAGGCTGGGTTTGAAATCGCCACTCTGCCACTCCGAAGGAGTTAGAGGGACGCCTTGAGCTGTGTAGCTGCCGGTCGGTGCTGACCAACGCGCGGTTTGGTTTCACATAGTCTCGTATTTCGCTTCTGGTCCTCCAGTTAGCCTAAAGATAGAAGCCAGAACCCCATAAGTAGAATGTTGGGGAATTGAACCTTATTGAGGGTGTGTTTTCTAGAGCCCTAGTTACCCGCAGCAGAGCGACTGCCCAAAGCAAGTGACATTCCTAATTTTCTCCCTAACTTTCACTTGGCTCTTTAAAGTACTTTTGAATCAGCAGAACTGTAATCTTTACTGACCTGGAGATCTTGGGAAATGCTTTAGGAAAAATCGACGGAGTTTCCATTAAATATTTAAATAGGTTGAAGAGTATGCTATATCCTCGATATACATTAAGGGGTGTGGCCTAAAAAGTAAGCCTGGATGCGATTTAACAAAGTTTGCCTTATAATTTCTGTATGTTATAGGAGTGGGTTCATTTTTTTCACTAGGAAAGCATACATTAATGAAAAGGGAGTCAAAACTTGATTAATTAATTTCTTTAAAAACAAAGCTGGGAGAGACGAATAGGGCTTATGTTTGGGCAAAGTCTATTTTCTGATAATAAACGTAGCCATACTTAATTGGAAAGAATTGTAGGAGGCGATATCACCTTTTGGAATTAAGCTCCTTCAGAGTTGGAGGATATTAAAGGGACCCAATTAAAGCTCTCTCCAGCCCACTGAAATCCCCTTATGCTATTGCTTATGTAAAAGCTTATACAATTTGTACACTTCACTTGCTCAGAGAACTTGGGCTGTGTTTCAAATGCAAAATAGCAGAATGGTAGGATTTGCTTTTTTTTTTTTTGGATATCATCATTTTACCATACAGTATAAAGGATATGGTTCTGATGGATTGGGGGAGAGGGGGGTCTCTCAGTACTTTTCTGTGGGCTGAGCCCTGAATGCTTTGGTAGTTTGACAGGGGCCCTTTACTGTGGTTCAGAACCACAATAAAATGCCTTGGGTGACAGCCTTACAAATACTGTTTCTGGATTTTATTGGAAGGCCTAGCTCTAATATAACAAAATGCTGTGTTCAGCAATAAAAATTTTGTTTTTTATATGATAATTTTATAGCCCTTATTTTAAAGATTATAAGATAGAATTATTTTATTATAATTCAATTACAACATAGACTTCCTTTAAAAGTTAAAACTCATTAAATGAAACTTGGTGATTTAGGGTATTTGTTATGCTTAGTAATCAAAACATAGCACAGTAAAACCGATGTGTCTGTAATGTTTGTACAAGACCAAAATACATCTCCAAATAACAATGAATAATCTGACTACTATTTTAAACCAACTTTGAAAATTTAAAAAGATAAAATTTGGCATCATCACAGTATTGTGGTTTTCTTTTTCTACCAAACAAACAAACAAACAAACAAAACCCTGGTATGCTATAATCAAGAAAAGATGTTAAACGTGTAAGTCACTTTTGAATGCCTACTCTGTGCTGGTCAGTTTCCTGTTTTTTTTTTTTGTGTTAACACATTTTATCAGAAAACCAATAATTTAAAAACAATGCCCTAAATGATCTATATTGATACAGTTAATTCGTTCAGAGGTTTTAGTCCAACTGGGACTACCACCTTCTCTATTCCTCAGTTAGCTTAATCCTCCCTCCTTCCTACATATAGTGACAGCAGGGAAGGAGGGACTAATCCCATGTGAGAACTCTCACTTGATTTCACTAGAGATTTCATTGTAAAGCTTCCCTGAAATAGAAACTCCCTAAATATTAAAAACTAAATGTATCATATTCATGAAATCCAAGTGCAGATGCCCAGATTCTTTTGTGCAAATTCTGATCTGTTATACTTTATTATGAACCTACTATAAAGCTGTAGAAATCTAGGAAGACCCACTGTGCTATTTATGTATTTGAGACAGGGTTAGCGTAGCCTGTACTAGCTTTAAGCTGAGTGTGGCTCTGAGCAATAAGCATTCTGCCTCTACCTTTCCAGGACCGGGACCATGTTGGGATAGAAATGGAACCCAAGGCTTCCTTAGCTCCAAGAAAACCCTCTACCAATAGCGCTGCATCCGCAGTCCCAGTCTTTGTGTTTTAAGCTAGATTTATAGTTGATTATAGCCATTCTAAGCATATACTTAAGTTTGGCACACAGTAGTCAAATTTTACTAAAATTCGTTATGGTTCAGAAGCTATTCTTGACACTTGTGCAGTAAAAGAAAAAAGAAAGAAAAACAAAACAGCAACAAAACACATTTGTTTGTATATTAAACATGCCCTGGGTATTAGGAACAGAATAGTAAATCACAACTCCTTTTGGACAAAAGAGCATGGAGACCACCTGCTTCATAGAGAAATAGGTCTTGTTTTCTAGGTGCCTTGACTAAACCACACCTCTTTAAAATTTCAGACCAACTGCTTATACTTTGAACAAACTGGTTTCTAGTGGTTCTGTGCATGTCCTGGAGGGATTTTCTCCAATACAGTGCTATTATAACCACTCAGAAGGGAAGGTCACTGATACCTTTGTTCCCTCCCCTGTTTTTCTTGATAGTTCCAAGGATATTTAAACTTTCTAATCCTTGCTGTTCTATATAAACAGCCTGAGTGTTCAAGCAGGTTTTAGGGGAAGTAAATCTGGGCTTGGCTTTGGAGCTGTCCTTTGGAGAAAAGTGGCCATTAAGTTTCCATCACTGTTTATGATTTACTAAGATGTTATGGTTGTGTTTTAAAAGCATAACTACTTATGTCAAGTAGCATCTTTTACAAATTATGTTAGCAAAATCATTCTGTAGAAAAGTTAGAATGATAGAAATATGGTATTTTAACAAAAAAATATTAAAGACAGTGGTTTGTTTTATTGTATGTATAAGGTTATATCGCTTTTATCCTACTATTTAGGGTTCACCTAGGAACAGTTAAAGTTGAAAGTTTCCAAATAATTCATTGTTTTTTCCTATTGAGCCAGCAGTGTTTGGAGATACCCATTATTCAGTAGGAAACTTATTATTATGGGGGGAAAATCCCACTAACATTTTTTTTAAACTGGATTCCTCTGAGTAGAGCAGACTGACCTAAACACAGTAGCCTTCTGCCTTAACCTTCCAAGTGCTAGGATAGCAGGTATATACTTCCATACTCAGCTTCTGAAATGTTTGTATATAACAATCTTGCCCTGTTTTAAGAGCGRTGCCCTATCCTCTTTAGAAATTTATAGGCATGAAGTTAAGACTCTGGGTCCTACTCAGGACATGGCAGTCATAAGACCAGACCCATTAGGATTTAATTGTTGCTCTGTTGTTAGTGTTTTATATAATGTAAATATGTCAGCAAGAGAAGAAAGGGAAGGGAGGCCCTGAAAATGACTTAGGAACAATTCCTATTTGTACAGTGACATAAAACATTGGACAAGCATGGTGTTGTGTGCTTGTAATCCCTACATTCCTAAGGCAGGAGGACTGAACGTTCCAGGTCAGCCACACTACATGCTAAGAACCATCTTCAGAAATAATAATACCACACGGCATGTCTTGTCGTGTTAAGAATACATGTACCCCAGTCACTGGAAATCTGCAAGGTAATATAAATTACAGTGTATAATCAAAAACAGAACAAGGTCATCACAGACTATAATCATGATTTATTTTCTTTGGCATTAGGAATTGTTAGGAGTAACACCAAAGTAATTACATTTAAACTTTTTTCCAGATAGCTCTTCGGGAGCATACTTGGATGCAAAACTTGTCTTAATTGAAAGGAAATAACCTTCACTTTGAAAATTCTGAGCTCCTTAGTTTAGCCTTCATTGCTTCCAAAGAGCATTTAAAAACCTCTATCAGGCTGTGTTTTAAAAATGTATCTTAGTTATTAAGTAAAAGAACTCTGAAACTATTTTTAGGGTTTATATTATTCCTAAAAAGTATAATATTCATAGAAAAAGTGATCTGGGTCAACAGAATTTTAATGGATGCTGCTGAGTGCTCCTCTGAGATTTGGAAATGCTTCTTCCATCCTGTCAGTTCTTTAAAGCTCTTTAAACATCATCTTCAAACAGCAAGAGACCACAGAACATATAAGCCATGAGTCTGAGACATTTGTCCTCTTTTGAAAGTAAGTTCCTGTCCTCAGATACTTCCAGTGTGATGAGACTCAAAGCTTTGGTAGAGACTAGGGAGACCCATAATGCCCGGGAGAAACCAGATTTAGCAAGTAATATGGTACTGTGCACCCCCCATTTTTTACCCCCCATCCCCACCCCACCAATTCTTCATATTCAACAGCTTGCCCTTGGGTAACTGTGAAAAGCTAGGACAGTGTGTTGGACAGCCATGTCCCAAGTATTATGATCACTGTTACTAGTGTTAAACCTGTGTGCTTTTAGAATGTTATACCTGAGCATAAACCTAAAAGCCATTTTTTCTTTTACAGCTAAATATTTGAAACCATGACTAAATTGATTTTTTTTTCTGCTTTGGCACTGCCTTACTCTGATGCTTTCAAACAGGAAAAGATGATTTCTAATGATCATTCCTTTTGTATTACAAAAAAAAAAAAAAATGGTTCACAGCTCTGAGGTTGTAGCTCTCTGATGAAGCTAACCTAGTGTGTATAAGGTCCTAGATTTAATCCCCAGAGAAACACATACCAAACAGCGGTTCCTATGCATGCCTATCATTCATAAAAAAAAAAAAAAATTAAATAAAAAGCAGAACTCAGGCAATCAGGAAAATTTATACATTAAAGCCATGAGAGTCAAAGTTACCAGGTAGCRGTTCAGAAGTTGATTACATTTGTGTGTTAAATTTGACCCTGGCCCTTCCTGCCCAGAGTACTGTACTCTCAGTAGGCATATGTGGTCCCTGAAGACTCACACTATGCTGATCTTCTTTCTCAAAGGTACCTACCAGGGCCAGTGGGCTGGAGGCATGCGGCATGGCTATGGTGTACGCCAGAGCGTGCCCTATGGCATGGCCACGGTGATCCGCTCCCCGCTGCGCACCTCCCTGGCCTCGCTGCGCAGCGAGCAGAGCAATGGCAGCGTGCTACATGAAGCTGCAGCCGCAGCTGTAGACAACCCGGCTGGCACAAGAGGTGGCTTTGTGCTCAACTTCCATGCGGACACAGAACTGGGCAAGAAGAAGGGTGGCCTCTTCCGTCGGGGCTCCCTTCTCGGAAGCATGAAACTCCGCAAGTCCGAATCCAAGTCTTCCATCTCCAGCAAGCGCAGCTCRGTCCGCAGTGATGCAGCCATGAGCAGAATCAGTTCCAGCGATGCMAACTCCACCATTAGCTTCGGTGATGTCGACTGTGATTTTTGCCCTGTGGAAGATCATGTGGATGCCACGACCACGGAAACCTACATGGGCGAATGGAAGAACGATAAGCGAAATGGCTTCGGCATCAGCGAGCGCTCTAACGGCATGAAGTACGAAGGCGAGTGGGCCAATAACAAGAGGCATGGGTACGGCTGCACTGTGTTTCCTGATGGCTCCAAGGAAGAGGGAAAATACAAAAATAACATCCTGGTCCGTGGAATAAGGAAGCAGCTTATACCAATAAGAAATACAAAAACTAGGGAGAAGGTGGATAGAGCAATCGAAGGCGCACAGAGGGCGGCGGCTATGGCCAGAACCAAAGTGGAAATAGCAAACTCAAGGTATGTAAAGATAGAGCAGGTAGTTTGACATAAGGTAGGGATGAGGTTTTTCAAAACACTACAGTTTTTGTCTGTCGGCTGATGGCATCACCAAATAGGTTCCCAGTATACTTGGGGGACGGGCAGAAGGGGGAGAAAACCCCAAGAGAAACCATTTTCAAAAACTCTTTAAGGCACATAGGGCACCTTTCTTTTTCTAAATTATGCCCCTAATATTTAACAACTTATTTTTAAAGGGTCCTCTGAAATACACACTGCTTTGTGTATATCAAAAGAAAATATCCCTTTATGTATAAACTTACCTACAATATAGATTATATATCTTTATAATGATATTAAGTTGAACATATTTACAACTCTCCAATAAGATTATTCTAATTTAAATGAAATAAGAATTCTGTTCACTGAGGCTTTCTAAGTGAAATCAGCTTTGAGAAAGACATAAGGGGATCTAGCTGAGGCAAACACAGATGGTAACAAGACTCATGTTGAAAGCCAGAGTTCCTTCTCAGGACTAGACCAGGAGACCAAGACTGTGAAGGATTGTCCTAGTAGGGGCACAAAAGATTAGATCACTTGTGTATTAAAAGGAAAGGGCTGGAGAGAACTTGATGTGGACAGATGGACTTCTTACTGTGCCAAGGTTGGAAGAAGGTAGAGCAGTTGAAAGGAGGGCTGGYATCCACAGGAGAAAACGGGTCCGTAGGAGATGGACAAAGAGGTGTATATGGGTGAATTTTGTGTTTGCAGTTTCACTCTAGAAACCAGGCTCTGCAGCCTGGCACAGGGACGGACCACCTGGTAGAAACAGAGGTTTATTTAGGATAGGTACTATCAGTCAGACAGAAAAGAAAGGGGTGATTTTGCTTGGAGTTTTTAGTTTTATGGGTTAAGACTGGCCACTGTTGTGCGTGGCTTCAGYCATAAATTAGGCATAGAATATTTAAAAAATCCTGTTTCTGCTCAGTAATACTCATCTGTCTTAGTAAATCTTCYTCTGAAAGCCCACAATATCAGCACATCAGGGTCTTTATTGGTAGTACTGAATATAATATTATGCATACCATATTCAGTGAGTGACCCCACCCCTTTTGATTGGGCCTTAGGAAATTTACAGCACTTAAACTTTCTTTAAAGATTTATTTGTGTGTGTGTGTGTGTGTGTGTGTGTCTGTCTGTCTGCATGGGGGTGGTGTACCACTGTGGGTCCCCTCAAGGTCAGAAGAGGATGTCTGGAGCCCAGAAGTCGGAGCCATAAGAAGGGGTGAGCTGGTGTGTGGGTGCTGGAAGCCAAATTCTGGTCCTCTACCAGAGTTCCGCACGTTCTTAACCACTAAGCCATCTCTCCAGCCTCAGTATTGATCTTTTAATGCTCCAAAAAAAAAGTAGCTTCATAACAGTTCAAAGTAATACTTCCAGAATTCTCTGTTTTGTTTTGAATGCTCCTGTTGTAGGAGAACTGCTGTATCTGAAACACGAATCGGAAAGTGAGACAGTCACTTCTTAGCTCTCATGGTTTTTCTCAACCAAAACTTACATGCAGGATTTCTGCTGCCCTCTTTCCTGAGCATCCTTTAGTGTAACAGTTTTCTTTGTTAAGCACTAGATCTGTGTGCACTTCAGGGTGCTTGGCTCACACASTCTCGCTGGCCCTTGCTCCCTTTTGGAGCTGACACTGCACCCTTTGCTTACTAGGCCTTATCTCTAATCGGCCTAAGGCAATCCTGCCATCTTCCATTTGTTGATATCCTTACAAGTTAGTGACACACTACAGGCAAGAGTTCAGGCTTAGTGAATGGGAAATAAACCTGTTGGGAACACTCCTGCAAATGATGTATTCTAAGTGTTGGTTTATATGATTTGTTTATATTAACGGAGACCACCTAACTGAAATGAGCATGCTTGCACACTGAAACTATCTATGCTTATCCTGACATTATAAAATAGTTTCCCAAGTTAGAGCCACATATCTCTTGAAAGACTTGGAGAGAGCAGCATGTAGTTTGGGAACATCGTATCATCCAGTTAGTAGTCCAGGCATCTTTAGGCCTTATACTTTCAGCAGCTGAGATTTCATCAAGCATTTTAAAAAATATTCAATTCATTATGCTAAGTGAAACAATCGAGTGGTAGAAGGATGAATCCTACTTAGATAGACCATCAAACAGGTCAAAATGATAGCTGTGGAAGTGGGTGAGCTGAGGAGTTACTGCCTCAGGGTCTGCAGTTGAGGACACGTGATTCGTCAGCTGGAGACATCTGTGCAGGTATGCCTGTAGTCCATAGTATTGGATCGTGCACTAAAAAATATTTTAAGAGGACTGGAGTTTTGTGAGGTACTTTTGTTTTTGTTTTGCCACAACATAAAGATGGTATTTAGATGACAAATCAGACAAAAATTAAAACTAAAAACACTCAACTAAATGTTTATATCTTCTTTCATTTTTCCGTGCCCTTCCTGGATGCAATAAATACTTCAATATAGACTTTTGGCATTATTTTTGGAAAAAAGTGGCTAACAGAGTGACATTTCCCATGAAATAGTTAAGTTTGGACTGACATTTTCCATGGAATGGTTGAGTTTAAGGTTCATGACATAGGTAGATAATAAACAGCCCAGAATAGATAGGCAATATGAAGGTAGATGGCTTACCAGCACATTAGTTCTTTTAAACATCAACACTAGAGCCTGAGAGACAGCCCAGTAGGTAAAGTTATTGACCACTAAGCCGGATAACCTGAGTATCTGGGTCCCCAGCCCCACATGATGGGAGCAGAGAACCGACTCCTACAAGCTGCCCTCTGGCTTTCACACACATGCCCACATATACATGCACATGCAAATGCTTTTTTTTTAAATTTCAAAACTATAGAGGATACTGGTAATTTGTTGACCCACGGAACCTTTTCCTCAGGTTTCTTGCTCTGATTCAAAAGTATTATAAAAAGTAACATTTTTTTTTCTTCCCTCGATTGGGGTAAAATTCATCATCAGTGACTATCAGCTTGGTTGCCTACAAGATGCTAAATATATAAAGAGCAGCTGTGATTATCTCAGGACATGAGCATGCCTCGCCATCTCTAAGCTTCTGTGCCGACTGCCGACCTCAGCCKCCCTGCTATGTCGATGGGCATATCCTCTGAGAGACTTTCAAATCAGCAAGAACCATGCCAGCACCCAAACCTAGGTCCCAGGTCTTTCTCCTTCACCCATGTTTACCCTTTGATGGGACCTGACCAGCTGGGCACATTTTTTGACTCACTGAAATAGTTAGACCATTATACCTGAGATTGGATCTCTTACAACATTGGGATTGCGTGATACAAATTGGTTCGCATAGAAAAGACTAAAGATGGCAACCCCAGCGCTTACAGGGCTGTGATATCTTATGCAATGCATTCCCCCTCTTTCAGAAATAATGATGAGGCTTTTGCAAGATTCCTCACTATCCCTCTGACTGACCTGCTACCAGCACCCAGTGGCTATTCTCACAGGGCTTTCTGCACAGTTCCTTCTGGTGTCCTTTTCCTTTCATCTGTTTCTTATTCAGTCTCTATTTACTCCATTATTGCTCCCATAATTCCTTTGGTGAGAGGTTCTACTCCTGCTGCTAGGGCAAGATATTGTAAGGAAGGAAAGCATTTGGTTGAAGGAAAAAGTAAGGAGTGACCTTTACAGAGCCATACTTCTTTAGAAATGATTGATATTCAGGAGGAATGCAGTCAGAAGCAGAGTTTTGTGATAAGCTGAGTCTTGGAAAGCAGTCCTCATAGAAGAGGGATGACACCCTGGGAGAGTGAGAGAACAGGAGAGGGCTCCATGGCTTTAAAACCACTGGAGGTGGGAGTGTGAGCTTATCATAGCTTTAAGAAGAGGAAGGAATGTGTGGATTAGAGAGTTCCCAGGAACTCCTCATTCTACATACCTATCTTGGCCCCAGGCACAATTCACTGAGGCTAGTGAGTCTCACTGGTGTGTGGCTAGCCAGGTTTTAGTCTTGAGATGTCGATGACTATGGGACTGTTGGTAATTATGGGTAACAAGACTGATGGCTGCCACCATCAATCACATCCTGACTGTCAGAGCAGTGTCTAAACACGTAAAGTCAGGAAGATAGAGTGATCTCTGCTGTGTTGTCCCAGGGATGGCCAGGGAAAGTGGGGAAGCAGAGCGTGGTGGAGGGTCTCGGGTTCAGGTGACCTGATGTGCAGATCACCTTGCTGTGTTTGTCTTCAGAACTCTAGGGCAGATTTCACACTCGCCAGTTGTATACTAAATATGAAAATGCCTCAAACTCTTCTGTAGGATTTTTAAAGCCTGCTTCCCATACTTTTACAGCTCTACCTGTCCTCCTAAGAGTGATTCAGTTATGTATGTCTCTTTCGTGGGAAAGCCCCCCAACTTGGGCCTGGTCAGTGTTGCAGTCCTCACTCAGAGGTCAGTATAATCTTCAAGGAAGTTACCCAAGACCTATTCTCTCCACCCTACTTAAATCCTCCTCGGCATGGATTAAATTCTCATGTTAGTCTTGGCTGTCATTGCATGACAGGCATGTGTTGAATCTCTCTCTCCCCAAGTGAAWTGAGAGGAGCTGACCCCACCCTGGTCCCTTTTGTGTCCCCAACATGAGCTTGGATCAGAGAATAATGGGTAATCAATTAAATTCTCATCGCTCAGGGTTCTGATATGATTTTGCAGTACACTTAGAACTCTAGTTTGAAGCAAGAAAATGCAGTGCTAATAATTTGCTCTGCTATAATTTGATAGACAATGAAGATTAGAAAATACAGAACTGAGTGTCACAGGTACTCCTTTTCCTCATGAAACCAACAAGATCATAAAGTATGGCTAGTGGCCAAAGCTGTAAGTTGACAAGATATATCCATTCTCAATGGAGGTTGAGCTGGTCCAGTAATAAACTAATTTCTCTACAGATTCGCAACCTCCAAGAATTCATTGCATAGTTATTATAATAACATTGGTTCATTCTCTGCATTTGACAATATCAAAATATGTAGTGAATCAGAGTAAGAGAGCAAGTTGTCTCCTAAGAGTCAAAGCTACCTGAGTATTAAGCTGCCTTTATTTTTTTTTTTAAGTTTTTTAAGTTTCTGCTCCTTTCTCTGGCCATTTTTTTTAAACTGAATTATATCTGAGCATAACACATGAAGTTGGCTAGATTGATCAACCCTTTATAAAAATACTTCATCTAATTCACAATTCACTTGTAAGTATTTAAAATCCAAAGGTGTGTGTCAGTGTGTGCTGCATGTCTAAACTGATATTTTGTGGGGAATCCTTATTCTATGCCAAATTGTTGTGGAAAGTCAAGACACTGAAATTCTTAAATTCTATTTGAAGAATATTCTTTTTCTTTTGAGAGTCAAAATTTAAAATTTGTGTTCCTCTTGGCTCCCCACCCCCAGCCCAGGGGCGCTGTTATTATTGGGTCTTTTTTGGTTGCTTGTTTTGTTGTTGTTGTTTTGCTATCTTAGTGGGCTTTCTGTTTCTTAGTATTTGTGAGATAGCCCACCTCCTGTTTCGGCCTGCAGGATCTTGGCCTGACACCATCTCAAGTCTTATTTTTAAGAGCAGTTTCATGCTACTTTTTATAAGTTCATGTACTTTTTGTTTTTGTTATTGCTTCTTCCATTAGAGAGCTAGATAATTCTTAGTTTTTGCATAAAGAATTCCAATGACTTCAAAACTAACAGGCGGTGGTGGCACACTCCTTTAATCCCAGCACTTGGGAGGCAGAGGCAGGCGGATTTCTGAGTTCGAGGCCAGCCTGGTCTACAGAGTGAGTTCCAGGACAGCCAG